>VZRQ01002168.1:98169-127645 GCA_013397975.1 Machaerirhynchus nigripectus
CGACCGCCACCCGTCCTGCGTCCCCGCGCCCTGCGCGCATGCGCGGGCCTGCGCTGCGGCGGCGCCCCGGGCAGCGCCCCCTGCTGGGCGCCAGAGCCATAATGTCGTTAAAGGTCATGAAATGCGGGAAAGATCGGATTTCCTCACAAAACCTCGGAGTGCGGCGAGCGCGCAGGGGTTCCTGCGCATCTTGTGCAGCCTAGACATTAGGAAGAATTTGGGACATTAGAAGGAATTTCTTCACAGAAAGGGTGATTAGGCACCGAAGTGGGCTGCCCAGGAGGCTGGTGGAGTCACCGTCCCTGGAGGTGTTTAAGGAAAGAGTGGACATGGCACTCACTGCCGTGGTCCAGCTGACACGGTGGTGTCGGGTCATGGGTTGGGCTCGATGATATCAGAGGTCCTTTCCAACCTCATTGATTCTGTGACTCAGGTTTGAGTGTTTATTATGCTGCTGCGCCAGAGCTGCTCTGTGTGAGCGCATTCCCTGATTTTTAAATGCATAAAGTGAGTGTTGAAACGGTTTCCTTTTAACGTCATAGGCATCCATCCCTTGGGAAATACACAGCAAAGCTAAGATTTAACTTAGTGTTGCAGACTCCTCTCACCGTATCGCAGCCGCTGATCTCTCCATCCTGCCTCCCCTTCTCCTGCCGCCGGCTCCCGGGCACGCTGAGCTTGGGTTCTGTGGAATGCCCGATCCAGGTGAGCCACCCGTGCTGCTGTCCTGCCTCCTCTCCTGGCCCTGGGCTCCCTCCCCGGCTCTGCTCCTCTGGGCTGTGCTGACATCAGCATAACCCTGCGGATGGACAAGGAAGAGATACAGCTGATTTTGTGCACTTCTCCCCTGTTTCCCGCAAAAAAAAATCCAGAAAGTAAATCCTTTTCACCTGTTGGCATCACAAATGCTTGTGTCTGCTGAGTCCTGCGGGGTGCATAAAGCTCAAGTGCAGTGCAAGTGATAAATGTTTAAGGCATAATTTCCACTGAAAATGTGCCCCTCAAACTACACCCTCACCTCCATCAGAGAGGACTGAAAGTGCCATCTGTTTCCAAAACACAGCCTCATCTGGATCCCCACTGTACTGTTCACCTCCCTCTGTGGCTTCCCCTCTGTTCCATTAATAAGGACACTCATGGCTAACATGATTTCTTCCTCACCTTGTCTGTAACACAGTATAGCAAGAGAGGTAGCCATCTCTCATTTCATAAAGACATTGTGAAGAAGGCTAACTTCATGTATTTGGTTAGTTCTTTATTAGAAAAATGGACCCAGGCTTGGTATCAGCTTGCTGGAGGACTGAAATTTAATCAAACTTTCTTCAGCTTCAAGCACTGGTGAAAGTGTAGGGCACTGGCCCTGCGAAGCATCCTACCTTCATGCTGCTGCCATGTAGGTTCCTTGACATATGCTGTGTCTTTACATAGGCTGGAATGTACAAAAGAAGCAAAATAATGCTACTGCTTCTCACATCTAAGAAAAAATCTGAAAATATTATCACTTTTGCAATCATTAAATCCATCCAGGAGTAGCTGGCTAGTGCTGTTTTCAGTGTCCCAAGGGATAAAGCAGTTCTTGCTAACACACTGGTAAAGGCAAATCTCTACAGGAGCCTCTTGTGCAATCTTTATTGGCATGCAACTTGTTGGAAATTTGAATTTTACAAATCAGCTCTACACTACTAAGCAGATTTAGGCTTTGTTCATGAAGCAACAACAGCAGCAACAGCAGCTGACCTCCAAGAGGATAAAGGGCAAAGTGAAAAAGTTGATCAGTTGTCTCAGAAGACATTTTTCCTAGGGTGTCTTTATTCTGTAGCACTTCACGGCTCGGAAAGCAAATGCAGACTTGCTGGAGATGTTCTGCAGGTAGGAAATGGCTCTGCAGCTAAAAAACACATTATCCTGAAGGTCTGTGTGTGATCTTCCCAGGGCTTCCAAGGTGCTGCAGCACCCCCAGAGGTCCCAGGACACTTCTGAATAATGTAGCCATCTGTCTGGAAGTTTGCAACCTGCACTTTTCTCAGTGAGTCTGCACATTCCTGGAAAGATTACTGATGGATTCATCTACATCAATGGTGTTCATGCACACACCAGTTACATCTGTGAGGACTGTCCTTCTGCCCAGCCCAGGTTTATAGCAAGGCCGAGTGGCACCTGGGCTGGGATGACTTGCTCATGGGAGGATGTTGAGGCTGTCAGAATTTCCTGCAAAACAAAGAAAAACAAGGCTTCACTACTTTTAATAGTTTTCACATTCTCTAAATGAGGTTCACCAAAAGAATGAAGTGTACTGGTATCTGCACCTGAGACAGGAAGTTTCTGGTAAACTCATGTGCCTACTTCACTAAACAACACTATGAAGTAAAGGTTTCAAGAGATCTATGAACAATTGTTAACTGGACAATTGCTCCTGCTCAAAGGAAAATTATTATTATTATTATTATTATTACAAAAGAATGCAATCAAGATTATTTCAAACTCAGTGTCATTACCTGTTCCTTCTCCTAATGAAAGAAAAAAAAGCAGAGCGATTTTTATAGTTACACAATTATAGACTGATATGTTTTCAACACTTCTAATAGTCATTGGAAATAGTTATTTTTGATAGGAAATGATCCATTTTTGTCCTCCCTGGAAATACAGTAAAGCTTTGATTTATATCACCTCTGCCAATTTCTTACTTTTCATGGTATTTCATAAATATTCATATATTTTCTTTATTAAAAACTCTTAAAACATCCTGAAATCATTAAATTGTTCTGCACAAAACTAATATGGAAAGCTAGTTCATGAATGAGGTAAACAACGAAGAGGAAAACATAATAAAATCATAAGCAGAGAACGACACTAGAAAATAATTTAATGAAAGATGATTATGTAAGATTTCATAATGGAGTACCTTGCCATGTGTGACTCCAGTATTACATCAAGGGTGTGTTTCGTGGCAGTTAGCCAAAACTCATTGTGTTCTATTGTTCTGGGTGTGATCCTAAAATGTTATTTTTCGGTTTGCAGCTGCTGTTACAAATGTCTGCCGTTGGGTTGAAGGCAGAGGGAAGCACACAGGACTCACCCCAGCTCGCTGTCTGCATCCAGGTGAAAGCAATCCCCACCTCATTCCAGGAGCCGGAAGTTTGCTGCATGGTTTTTCTTCCTCCTGTGGCACCATAGCTCTACAGGCAGCCAGGGTGGCTGCCAAGGAACAGCTTGTGGCCACACCAGCCCCATTTCCTCTGTGGGAGGATCCGTGCCATGGAACGCTTCCCCAGGTCGCTGTGTGGCACCGTATGGTGGCCCCTTAAATTGTCATATCTGTTCTTCATGCTCATTTAATTCAAATTCTTGGAATAAACTGAGGCCATGTAGCAGCCCTCCTGAGTGGCATTTGAATGGCAGTACGGGCAGACTGCTGCATGCTCGGCGGCGGGAGAATCTCTGCGGTGGATGGTGAGCTGGCTTGTTTGGAGGACAGGCTGGGGAGGATGGTTGCATTGTCTTATCTATGCTGGTCACACCGCAGCCTCCAGGGCCCTGCCCTGATTTCTTCCTGGTGGGAAGCAGTCAATTAACTCTGAGTGAGAGCACACAAGTGGATGAACACATTCAGATGCGAATGAGAGGGGACCAGATCCTGGGACTGAGCTGAAGAATTAAGTTATCAAACAGAACAGATGTAGTCTTAGTTCCTTTTCCATGTTTAAAACCTGAATCACTGGCTTCACTCCAGATGCATCCTCCCATTCTAAACATAAATAAGTATACTATACTCTGTTTTAAACTGCTCAGTAGGAACAATATTTTCTCTCATTATTCTTTGTTTTGGGTTTACACTTGCCTTCTCCCATTTTTCTTCCTGTCCTCCCCACTGTAATTTGATTTTCTTGTCCAAATATTTCTTTTATCAGTATTCCTCTCTTCCTTTTTTTCAGGTCCACATTGCTTCTCTGCATTTCTCACAGAAAATATCTGTATTTTGCTCTATGTCTCCCATCCCGTCTGACCAATTCCCATTCAGTCCTACATGTTCTGGTAGTTCCGGCTTTAGACAGCAACACAGATGGGGGAGTTAGAACACTTAACTGTACTGCAAAATCCTTCAGAAGATTTGTTTCCTTTGGAGTCACTGGAGTTTGGAAAAGAGGCAGTTTTCCAGGATCTTCCAGATGTTTTGCTTCTAGTAGTGACAGAAATAAAGTCTAATTTATGTTCATCATTCTGATTGCTTTTCTGCATTATTATTTGGGAAACACCAACATCTTGAAGGAGAAAGATGCCAATGAAGTTATAATGTCATTTTTCGTGCTTGAATTTTTTTATCCTTTTATGCCTCTGTGCTTCTCATTATGTTAACTTCCTTGATTTTTTAGTCCCAGGAACAATTAGTATTAAAACATACAGAGAAGCGCTGCTGTAGAAAAGGTTCTATCATTTGCATACTGAAGTCCATGGGAAAGGAGATGTTACTTTACTCTTCTGTGTAAGCCCAGCTACTGTAGTTATTTGAATGTAACATTAATCAGCTTGAAAACTATAAGGAAAAGAAACCAGACATATTTTCTGTTGTTGCTGGATCTCACAGAAAAGTCATGTTTGAGGCTCAGTTCAGTCCTTCTGCATTTTGATATTTTCATATATGTCTTTCAGGTATATACAAAGGTGTCATTTTATTCAAAATTGAGATATTAGGCTTTGGCAAAGCTCAGGCAAATACTCTAAACAAGCATTTGTGACACTTGAGTTCATGGAAAGCTTTGTTAAGAAACGAACTGTTTCTTCTTTATGTTTTTTACACAAGCAACCTTCTTCTGCTGTGTTTTATTTCCCAGCACCTTAGAGGTAACATTTCTATTGACAAAGCTCTATGTGACACCTTCCTTTTTCACAGTGACAGAATATTTTTGAACAACACTCATTTGTGAACCACTTCAATGCCAAATCCTTTCCTGCAGGATTTTTGCCAGCTCCGTTGCTCACTGCCTGCCTTCTCTTTGCTGGGTCCTGCTCTCTGCTGCTAGCTCTAAACCACTGATTTACATTCTGTCTTTCAGACCACTCTTCCAGTTTTACAAATAACTGAGTTCTGATCCTCTGCCGCTCTCAGGTTTGTCACTCTCCAGAACTAAATGGGAGATTCTGTGCTTCTTTGTGTCTCCTAATAATACAATTGAATAGAACAGGCACAATTTGTTAGAACTGTGTTGCCAGGAGAATCATAGATAACTGTTCTTTGATTGTGGGCTTTTTGGTGTTTTAGAGGGAAGAAACGAGAGCTGTGCAGCAGAAGTGCCGTGAGGCGGCAGTGTAGCCCAGGGATGGAAGTGCATCCGCACTTTTCTCCCGGGCTGGAAGTGCCTCTGCACTTTCCCCTGCAGTCGGTAGAGAACCATTTCAGCAGTGGGGCACTGGAGGTTGCCTAGTTACTTGGGGAAGTCATGTTAGGATAACATTAAGGGAACAAACTGAAAATAAACTGGTTACACTGGAATGGGTGTGACCACTTGGTTTTGCTTCCCCAGTTGTGTCCGTGGTGTTTATTTCCTTTCCCTCAGCACAAGAAAGGGGATGTCTCAGTACCTGATCTGTTGCTATTGCCCCCAGTCCCCTGGCTCCCTCAGGGGAAGGAGTGCCTAGTTTAGATTTGTCCTTCAATAATTTTGATGTTTATCTGGTTTGAATGAAGCTCATACATCTGAGTGGAATCAAATCTATACAGCCCTCCTCCCTGCACCAGAGAAACACAGCCGTATTGGTTGCAAAATTTTTTGAACCTCTGCAAAATCCAAGCCAGTCCTGTGGTGTACAGAAAGGGCCATGTATCACAAAAACCCCCACCCTAAGGGATGTGTCATGACCATTCCATACCAAACTCTTTCAATATGAAGCGTTTTTGCACTAAGCCACATTGATCCTGACAGCCCTTAGCGGACTGTGATTCATCCCTTCCTTACGCTAGTTGGGGATGATATGATGCCACTTGCTTTAGCATGTGTGCATCTGGATCCATGTGCAGAAACCCTGCAAATAATTACAGGAGAGAATGCTTATGGAAGCAGATCAATTAAATTACAAAATTAAGGACATTCTTTAATTTGGCTTCCTGAGCTTTGATGCTAAAATACCCTCTTACCCCTTTGTGGAGGACTCTGGAATAAGACTTATCTCTCTACTCCCACACTTTCAGAAATTCTTTTCTTCCATGTGATTAAGGGCATTCAAAATTGTGTTTAATTATGCAATGAAGACGACTATAATGCATTCAAATAGAATGGGGAGTGGGGAGTGAACTTAAAAGAAAATAAACTTCAGAGAGGTGAAGAGTAGTCCCCTCAGCCTGACAGCCTTCCATTCGGGTTTTTTCTTTCCTTGAGGAAGGTTGAAAAATATTTAAATGTCAGGATTTCTTAAGGCAACTTGGCTAACGTTCACCAGACTGCTGAATCTCTTCTGGTAATCTGCATGAGTAGAATGAACCCTGTATTATTATTTTGCTACTAGGTTTTAAAATTAAGTACAGCTTTGTTAGAGATCAATTCAGTGTCACCTGGTCCTGAGCATTGCAAGGCAATGGCTAGTGGCTACTACACATCTTTTTCGAAATATTATTCACTTGGTATTAAGTGGGCTTTTCCATACAATTTTGTCCTAAAAACTCAGAATATTTTAACTGTATTATTGCTTTACATTTGGATACTAGATTTTTCTTGCTTTGCTATTAGTCAGGCAAGTCCTGAACAAAAGGCCAAAGACAGCACTGGCCCAAAACTTCTCAGCAGTTTTGGGGAGGCTGAGCTGGCTAAGGAAAATTTGGAGCTGTGTCCTGTGCCAGGGGCAGAAAGGAGTGGGGAGAGCTATAAAACTTTGAGGAGAGCTGTGTGGAGCTGGGTTTGTGGCTCCTGAGGCCTGGGTGGAGATGGGGAGCACAGACACCATGTCTTCCTGAGCATTACTGCAGCCCCCAGGACCTCTCTGGCAGCAGCAGCAACCAGCAGGACTTTCCGGGAACCTGGCACAAGCAAAATAAGCAGTAGAGCTGTCATAATTTTGTTGCCTCTGTCTGTTAGCTGCTCTAGACAAATCTCAGCTTTGCCCATGGTTCAGTTGACCCTGCACAGAGATGATTTTTATTCCAGCTGTGTATCTCCTCGATGTGTTTACCTTGCCTGAAAAACCTAGGAGTCTTTGCCTGGAAAGCCAAGGTGTGCTGCAAACATAGGCTTGCTTGTAAAAGTATTTGCTAAAGAATAATTCATTGTAAGGCCACAGGAGAGGGAGAAAGAGGGGAATGTCTCTCCAGAAAGCAGCTGGTGGAGGCTAGGAAGGGTTGTCTGTGTATCTACCATCTTGATGAGAACAAGATTTATCAAAATGGTTTTCAGATTACTGGTCTTCTCTAGACTCAGTCAAAATCAATGAGATTGTTTCTGTATGTTTTCAGTCAACCCCACTGTGTATTGGCTTTCAAATATATCAATATGTGCATATTTTCAGTCAACCATACAAGCCTGTAATACTTTCAAAGAAAACAGATCACTGAAAGATCTGAAGATTGTGTATCCTATGTTCAGAGCTTGGAAACACGATTAACTTCAGCTGCACTTAAACAATGAGTAAACATGAGGAAGAGTTCATGTTTGGAACTATTTTGAAGTGTTCATTAATTTTACAGTCCCTGCCAAATAAGGCAGAATTTATTTACTTCTGTCTGACTAACGTCAACTGCTTTAGAGTCCCATAAACTTCATACAATTATTTCTTGGATCTTTTGTGTACCACGTCCCTTTGCTCTACTTTAATCATCCGTCTCGTATTTCATATGACAAGTGGTGTTCTCCCAGATCCCTCAGCAGCTAGAATCCCGTATTCTCTAACTGATTCCATATAATGCAATTGACTGCAAATTTTCTTTTCCATTAGAAACCTCAGTAGTCAAAACAAAATTATGTTTCTTGGGATATTCCCTATTTTTTTTGCAGGTGGCTGTTTTTTTCATCCTCAAACAAAACTAATATTTCAAGCAAGTCAGCTGTTTTAATTTACATATTAGGCAATTAAAACAAACTGGTAAAATTCTGCTAGCCCATTCACCTGAAGCAAGTACATTTTTCTGAGGAGGGGCATGGTGTGAGTTGGATAAAATGGGTACAGATAAGGAAAATTCATCTTTACATTTTTATACCACTGCCCAACAGCAATTTTCAGCAAGATTCATTGCAATTTGTTTTAGTTTCCTGTGAAATGGGTTCTCTTTTTTGAATTAATTTTTCATCCATTTTTCAGTAGACACACAGACTGAGTATCTGGTTTCCACAAAGTCTGGAACAGACATTTTTAAGACGGCGGGGTGGCTGCATAGATACATCTTTCTTGTTTTTTATATACACCTCATATGGTTTTTTTCTTCAGCAGAATTTACCTCCTTAAAGATTTTAAGCCATTCTAAATGCAACATATAGTGAGCTATTTAGATATTCAGCTTGATCAATGCTTTAAAGAATCTGAAGATCTATGCTGGAAAAAAGAATAGGGTAAGCCCATTTCAGAACCATTATGATTTCACATCACTTTCCAGTACTAATGTTTGTCCAGAGAGAGGGAAAACTCAGTGATGGTAGTCATGGGTACTTGTGAGGAGTACACAGCCATGAAACCAAGGGATGCACAATGTTAGAATATTATTTTTACCTTTTTTTCACTTGAACAGCAGAAGACAAGACTTGGAAAGATGGACAAACAGAATTTGTGAGAGAACATTTCTCAATGGCTGGAAAGTGTTTGAGACAAGTGACCCAGCTGGCTGACCCAAAGTGGTATGAATGTTGTAGATTTCCAGTGTGGATTTTTTTATAGCTCTTCTAGGAGAAGTTTAGTTGAAGGAACAGATCAGAAAATAGAAGCAAATGAAATTTGAGCCAGTGTGAGTTTTCCTTTTATTTTTCCAAACTTTTTTGAACACGTACATTCAGTCAGCTAAAGAACTCCCTCATTTGTCCTGCGTACTTTGTTCCACTTGTACAGCAGACGAAAGGCCAGAGTTTGAAATATAAAATGGTGGTGTTTCAGGGAGCTGTATTCAACTGATTTTTTTTCTGGTTTGCCTTAATATGATACTGATTTTAGTAATTAGATTATGCACTTGGCCTACCTATAACTGAAATATTTATAAGGTCTTACGTAGTCTGAAGCTTCTTGTTAGCTATACGTTAAAGAATGTTCAAGAGCATAAATTATTCAAGGAAGGAAATGGAATAAAATACTTAACAAATTGCTTCTGGTTTGACTTTTCCTGGACAGTAGATAGGAATAACTTCTTCATTTCTCCCAGTGCATGTAGTTTTGACTCAGCCATGCCTCTGTTGCAGGTTGCCCATGCCAGCAAAAGATGTATCACTAGGAAGACCAAAACACGTTGCAGGGAATGATATGCCTTGGATCAAATGAAATGCTTGACACTAAAGGTACCATCTTGCGCTCATAAGTGTAATTAATTTCCTTGTTAATATATTACAATAACGTAAGTCCCACAATTACACTGAAATAAACACTTGAGCTATTTTTACTAAGCACTTGAACTATTGTAGCGTTTTTTATTAAAGATCTGATTTTATTGTTTTTAAAAATAAAATATTGGCCCCATGAAAGCCAGAATGAGACATCGTCACCTTCTGAGACTCACTGACTCTTAGATCAGGGCTTCTTAACAGTTTAGTGGGACAGATGCCAGTTTTGGGCACATCTGCTGTCCATTTGCTCTCTCAACTCGGAGGGAATTATTGCTGATAAAAGAAAGGGCTCAAGCATTTGCAACCACAGTAGAAGAAGTTTGAACCATCAGAGGCTGAGTAAAATCATCCCACAGGCTGCCAGCTGCTTTCTCTGATCTAGACTGTTACTCTGATGCTGTTTCTTACCAGACATCATTTCGGAAAGGCTGTTGTTCCTTCCATAGCTGGAAAACTACTGTAACTGAGTGGAAGAGGAAAGATTCCTGTTAGCCAGACTGTCATTCAGCATTAGGGAAGCTGCAGTCAGTTGTAACCCTTTGTAGTACGAGATCACCAATCTTAGAATATAATGAATCTCAAGAACCTCAAAATTAGAGTTTCTGGCAATACTTCTTTGCAGGCCACTGTCCACAAGGACATTAATTCTGAAAACAAAGACTTGCATCCTCTTTTTGCATGCACAAATCCGCATTGTTATCAGAGGGATGTTTATATGCAAAAAAAATGTGGATCTGTCAGCCTGCCCTGAAGGCTTCTTGAAAAATATCAAGGCAGCCAGTTGATTAGGTTCCTAATGAATTTGAACATTTAATATTGTCAAACTGAAATTTGACATAATTAGAAGCAATATAAAAGTGACCATGCATGTTTTGGAAAGCCATAATCATGTAGAATTCTCAGTGCAAACAGCCACTTTGCAATTAAGGCCATAATGATGCTAATTTGATCAGTTCTAGGAGAAATGAGTACCTGGGGAACTAAAAGCAGCATACATGAATCCAGATATTTCAGAGAGTGGGGAGAAACTCAGCTCTTAATGAAAATTGATTTTGAGATTACTGCCTTTTTTTAGATGTTCTTTCTTTTAGTGGTTTTACATATGTCAAATTTCACTCAGGGGAATGCTTTTGGACTTCTGCTGGTGGGAGTAAGTGTTATGAAATTTTGTGCAGGTAATGCTGGCATGTCTTGATTTATAGTGTTCCCTCAAATGGAGATCCATTAAGAATAATTTAGAAAATCCATATTTTCAATAGATTTTTTTATAATATCTTCTGTCATGGAAAAGCAGCATCACGTAGAGATACTGAGCTAGAGTTATATCAAGTAATCTGCGTGCCAGAACAAATTCAGATGTGATAAAATGGTTCCCTATCTTGCTTGTTTGAGTTAGCCTGGCCATTTTTGCATAGCAGTTGTACTTTATTTATGTGTACAAGTGTGTGTACATAAAATGGTTCATATGTACATAAATGTACATAAAAAGTATAAATCTCCCTCTGAGAAATTAAGTTTGAAGATGTCATAACGTATTGAATAAATAATGAGGACTTTCCAACTTTTGTAGACAAACTTCCCCAAAGAAGAATCCAATGCAGACAAAAACAGAAAAAGGAAGCAAGAACAGGGCCCCATCCAGACAGAGCATAAAGTCAGAGCAAAGGCACAGGGAGAACTATTGTTTCTATTACGTCAGTCATGCAAAACAGAAAAAATACCAGCATTAAAAACACCTACAAAATGTGCCTCAAAAGAAACACGTACATGAGATGCTGCACTGCCAGACAGCAGTGTGCAGGGCGTACAGTGCATGGAATCAGAGAACACCTCCAAGCACAAAAGGTTAACAGCCATGATACGTTCTTTTCTTGGGGTTGTTCTGTGACCACAGCCATGCACTGTGGACAGTAAAAGCCTGTGATTTCATGCAGAAGCTCATCCTAGAACTGAGATTTAAATGGGAATGAAATATGAAATAAATTCAAAATTACTTATGGACAACAACTTAAGAATGGGAACAAAAGGCATGCAAATGAGAACTCAGAATGATAAGGTCAAATGAAAGGATTCAGAGGTTTACCTGGAAAATTGTGGAGTCATCTTTCATAGTTTCACTCATAGGAGGTGAGACATAGAAGTGAGTCATGCTGTCTGAGCTCATTATTTAGACTTCACAGCCACTGAAGAGAGGTAAACAATTGTACAGAATTATGACCAGTAAAATAAATGGACCTATGGAAAAGACTGTTTTGACTATGTACTTACTCTGAAATGGCCATATGTAGGTGAGAAGAATCACGTGCAACATTGATCATGATAGAAAATTCATACTAAGTAGAATAAACCAGCAAATATTAGAGGGACCTTGTCAACNATGATCATGATAGAAAAGAAAGGCAGATGTTAAATGTTCATACTAAGTGGAATAAACCAGTAAATATTAGAGGGACCTTGTCAACCATGAAAACAAATATCTTTAGTGTCACAGCCTCAAAGCAATGCATGCCTGCTATGCATCTAGGATTAGATGCAAGTTCAGAGCAAAGAAAGGTTAGTTGGGGGAATTGCAGAATCATGGAACGATTTTGCTCGGAGGGGGCCTTAAAGATCATCTAGTTCCAAACCTTTGCCATGGGCAGGGAGCCTTCAACTAGATCAGATTGCTCAAAGTCCATCCAACTTGGCCTTGAACACTTTCAGGGATGTGGCATTCACAACTTCTTTGGGCAACCTGTCCCAGTGCTTCCCCCCACTCAGTTCACGGTGCACTTGAAAAGTGCATTAAAGTAGCAGAGGATATTACATTTTTTGCTGTCAATTTCTTTTTTTCATTTAAGGAGAAACAGAAGCAGAAAACAAATCCACGAAGTCGGTGATACTGATCTTTTACCTCTTCTAAGAGTTCCTGAAATCTCATTTTCTTTTCCTTTTCCATAGCTTCTATTAAACAAGCAAAACCCACAATAATTTTTCAGCTGCACTCCAAATGGATTTCAGAGATTATTTTTCTTTGGTGTGGCCAGTGCTGAAATAATGCAGATACCTCTAGTGGATTTTTTTTAATGCATACTAAAAAGGAGGGGAATTTTGCCATCTCTTCCTGCTCTGACCCTGCCAAATTCTACACAGGCTGAAATTTGCACAGCGGTTTGGTTTAGTTTTTAGGCATATGGAAATCTTGTTCATTCTTTATTAGAATTAAAAATATTACTGCAATTACCCTCCATATCCAACCCACAAAGGAAAATAGATCTATGGAAGGCTGAGCTAAGGTAATCTTGGTTCCTTGGACTTCTGTGCACTGCTTTTGAATCAGTCTCTTCTCCATGTAGCCAAGGGCAAGAGTCTACATTTATCTCCAACTTGTTGCTTTTTTTTATTTTGCGCTTTGCAGTAGAGATATTCTTGAAGTACATTTTACAACATGTAGGCTTCCCTCTCCAAAATAAATACATTGAATCACTGTTGTTCTGGTAACTCTCCTGTTTGGAACCTGGACCTGGCTCCTTAGGCTTGTACTTTGTGAAATAAAGTCATTTCAGTCACAGAGGGACAGTAATCAAGAGATCAGGATATGTCTGGTTCATGGCTTTCCAATTTGATGAAGCTATGCTACCAGCATTTTTTTACTGACGAATACACCATTTAAGAAAAATCTTTATGTTTCCACCCTATGGTAGATAAGAAGTATAAAGGAAATCAGAACAAAGTTTTCTACCTGCCAGTCAAGCTGGCCTCAATCCTGCAAATACTTTTGCAGTAGCCAAGCTTTACATACAGCAAAGCAGACACCATTACAGGCCTGGTCATTTTAGCAAAACCAAGTCTATGTCTGGTGATTGCAACAGTTGCGGGGAAGGAGAGAGGCAGGATGAAAGGAAATCCTAAATTGGTTCAGTTCCTTTCACTGTGTGATTTACAAATTGGGTTGGAGGGAACTTTTCATGTGTCATGTAGTCTAACTCGCAGCAGGATGAATTTCATCAACACCTACAAGAAGTCCTGTTTGTTCTACATGTGTGAATTGGCACAAGGTAACATTCTCTAAGTAACTCCTGACATCTGGTGTTCTTACCTGAAGAAAGAAGTTATGTACAATTGGAGAGCTCCCATCTAGTTGTGATTTAGTGTTCAGAAGTGATACACAGAAGAGCCAGCTGTCCTTTTGAACAGGGAACATCCTGCCTTTTGTAAGAGGAAATTCAGAAATTGGTACAGAACGGACTCGAGCATCATCTTGGATGACTGAGCAGAACTGTGGGAATATCTAGTATTTTGTAGCTTGCCAAAGCTTTGAGTCCAGATTTTTAAACCAGTTTTAGAAGCAAAGAAATGTGCAAAACCAATGTCAAGACTCAGAATTACTGTTAAGGTAGTGTTAGAAAATAGTTACTCTTGCAAATTTTATCCTTTGGAGCAGTGACCTTGAAGGCTTAAGAAAGGTTTCATTCATCACTGCGGAAATACAGGTAAGTATTAAGAAATACTTACAATAATCCCAGCTTGTATAAAATAGGAAGTAGTGTGAAGAATCAGGAAAATTATTTTATCTTTGTTTATAGTGTTGATACTAGAATACTGTGTACTGTTCTGAAACCCTTTTGTAGAAAGTAAAAACACAAGTATCTCAAAATGGTTATAATGCTTTTCAGTCATAAATTTAAAGAGTACAACCTGTTTACATAAACAAAATAAGCTTTTCATACATAAAATACCATCCTTGATACTTTCACCCCAGGAAGTCTCATAGAGAAAAACATAATGAGAACAATGGCCAGAAAATTTGAGCTACTAGAAAAGAATCACATATGCTTAATAGTGGCGTTAATGATACCCAAAATTACCAAAGGAAGTGTGGGGCTCTTAGTCTTTAAACTAAAATTGTCTGAAGTGATTCCAGAGCGAAAGTTGTTAAACTCAATATATGAATTGTTGGATGCCATTCCCCAGATGACATTATGCAGGAAATCAGGCTGGTGGTGTAATAATTTTACTAATCTCTGAATCTACAAGATTTTATTGGCTGAACTCTGCTATTCCTGTGTACCTTCTTGCAGATTTCAATATCATTATTAATATTTATCAAAGTGACAGAAATAAATTACAAATTATTTTCTAATCTTTAGCATTATGTATTGTCTGTTGTAGGAGAGAAGGCAAAGTCATTACTGCATTTCATTTTCTGAGCAACTGTTCTACTCGAGAGTGTTGATGAATCATAGCTTGTTAGGGTGGCCCCTGCAAGTCTGCTTGAAAATATTAATGAGATTTCCGTGGTTGCAATCTGGCCATTAGTGGTAGGATAAAAATAAGCTTCACAGCTGTCAAGATTTGTAGTCGTATGTGAAAATATATCTGGGGAGAGGGGAGGGCGTCAGAAAATGAGATCAAGCAGTTACTTTAAACTGAAAACAAAAATATTTCCTGACCAATTTGCTTCTAACTCTGGTATCTCATATAAACCTTTAATAAGCTTAACTGTTAAGGGTACAAATGTATTTTGTCATTTAGATTTATTACAAGGAAATTACGGCTTAATTTTAAGACATCTATAATAAATGTCTTTAAGGAAAGGTTGAATCAAAGTAACATTAAATCATACTACAGAAAGGAATTCCAAGAAGAAATAATTATTATATTGCTGATAATTAATGTGTTGTGTTTATTAAGACAAATGTGACAGGTTATATTTGGGGCTAACAGCCTGCAGTTGGAGTTCTAGAAATATTTTTTTTAAAGCAGATGACATAATATCTATGATGCAAAGTGAGCTCTCATTCTGTTCCCAGAAAAAAAAAAATGTCCAAAGCAGTTTTGACTGCACACAGAATTACACTGGTGAAAAAATAATCCACTCTTAGGTTTTCTCTGATTTATGAACCTGGACAATGCAATATTGCTTTAAAACAGAAATCTAAAATTCATGCAACTCCCGTCACAGACTGGTAACCTCAAATGCATCTTATTAAATGCACTGTGTTAATAATTTACTTAATTTTAATCATTACTGCAATTTGCTGTTTGGAATATAATTTGAATGTACTTTTCATTGAATTTGCCTTTATAATTAATGGTTTGATACATAACTCTCCCCTGAAAATCACATGACAAAATACATTTGATTCTTTTTTAATCAATGTCTACTGTTTTTCATATAACGTGAACAGAAGCATCTTATCCAGTGAAAAGTTTTGGCCTTCTGCATCTGCAGCAGTATAATTCTCAGTGCAACCAGAATTTCTCTGATGATGGTTTTATAGATGCTGAAGGAGACACACTGTACACAGTAGGTATTATTCCATTATACATATCAGTGAATTTCAGCTTTTTATGAGTTGTTGACCTTCTATAATTTTCCAGGGGAAAGACAGATCGCAGGATAGTGAATTTAAATTAAAATGCCAGTGGTCTTGTGTTTTATAGTCCTGTTTGAAAGACCTTTCAGAAGCAGTCAGCAAATCCCCAGGGGTCTGTGGGACGCAGTGTGGAAATCACAGCACCAAAGGAAATGTTTGCCAGCCTCCACTGTGAGTGATAGAGATCTGTGTGTGTGTGTTCTGCAGGGCACAAAACAGCCCCAGCTTCAGCTCCCTCCTCTCCTCTGCTGCAGTCACACTGAAAGACCAGGACTCCCAATCCACCACAAAAAAATAACTAAAGTATTTCTATTTAAAAATACATGGAAGAGGGAGAAACCTGATTTTGGACAGGGTCTTATTTCCAGCCTGACCACAACACACCATTTTAGAGCCTATTTCCAAAACAGTGTACTTTCTCTTCAGTGCAGGCGTTGACTCATGCTAAGGAATGTATTCCATTACAGCTTTGCTGGCTTGCGCTGTAACTTCAAGTAGAACCAGTTAGTTGCTGTGGTGACAGCAACCAACAAACAGAAAAAAATCATGAACTCTTTCAGGACTGGTCAGAGCAGTTTAATGATAGCATCCATGCTTAAAAAGGGTAAAACTTTCTTGTTTGGCTCTCATTTAAAAGGAGACTTAAGGTGTAATATCATCCTAAGGCCATTTATGTTTCCTCCTGCGATATTGTTAAATTTTTGAAGCTGTAGAGACTGTGATCTGTAGCCATTCTTTCAAGAAAATTTGGAGTTTATCTCCCTAATAACAAACTGATCCACAGTTAAACTTAATGAAACCCCACTGTCTTTTGGAGAGGTATGTGAAGACAGAATTTGAGCTTGTTGGTGTGGATAATACTCATCTAGTGCTGAAATCTGTACAATACTTTTATAACCTGAAATTTGCAATAAAATTCAAAGTAGGATAAATATTGCATTGCATTATGTTAAGACAGGTACAAACTCACCTAAAATTCACAAAAAATAAAAGTCATAGCTATCCTCACTATTGCTTTAACATTTGATCTTATTAGCAATTTCAAGAAAGACATAGTGTGGGATGCTGTCTATGAAAAGGTGGAGATTTCCTACTTTAAAGAGGAAAAATATTTACAAGTCCATTATTCAGTTTTGATCTTGGTAATGTTTTGATCTTGGGAATGTTTAGATCTGCAGATACCATCCAGTGACAATGAGGTGGGTGTAAAGTGGGCTTCAAGTTACTGCAAGGATGCTGAGTTGTTACATGCTCTGTGTCAAAAGAGATGGAGCTGGGGGAAAAGGTTATTTAAGGCTCCTATAGAAAAGGAGGAGTTTGTGTATCAGGAGGAGATTACTGTATTGTCTTCCCTCAGATTACTTTGTTCAGTTTGATGAATGAAGAACCAAGGGAAAGATCTCACTACAAGCGGGTCTGGCCTTTTTGCTCAATCCACTCACCAACTACAGGGACTGCTAAAATCTGGGAATACAGTTTTGTCCATTGCACTGTGACAGAACTGAGTTTCTCTTCTTCTCTTAATGCATTTTGATTTAGAAGAGTGTCGTAGTTAAAGCTGTTCATGAAAACCTCTTTCTGGCTGTGGGACTCCCAGATCTCCTGGAAGTGTTAGGAGAAGTCAAGCAGATTTCCAGCCAAACTACAGAACCACAGCACAGTATATGCTAAAAAGGAACTTGAAAGATTTTCTGGCATGGGAGAGGGAGCCCAGATGATATTATCTAGCACCCTGTCCCACTGCATGTTAAAACCCTCCATTTTATGGATGCTTCACCACATCCCTGGGGAGGCTGTTCCCGTGATTGATGGTTCTCACTATAAAAAGTTTTTGTCCTAATTGAAGATGGAACCTCTGCTGGAAAAACTTGTGTGTCCCATCCTGTCCCCCCACCCCCATCTTTCCCATGTATCTCCTTGTGAAGTGAGAGCCACTGTCTCATTTCTAACAGGAAAGTGTTCAGTCTAAAATGGTGCAATTCCCTCATTTCTTCCACCCAGTACTGAAGCATTCAGAGAGGCTCTTTTGTTCCTGCCTGTCTGATGGAGCACCTGGGGGGGGGGCTCTAGCCAGAGGTGCTAGCAACCTGTGGTCACAAATGCCAGGCCCTCATCTGAATGTCCTGCCTTGTCATTGCCAGCCCCACAGAGATGGCAGAGGGCTCTTCCTGTGCTTCTCTGCTCCATCTGCAAGGAGCATACCTGGGATTAGTGGGCCACCTGAGCTCAGACAGAGGTGGGACAGAATACAAAAATATGAATATGGGGTACCTTCATGCAGGTACCTGCTGCGAGTTAGGGGGTGCCTGGGCTCACTCACCTCAGAGGAGGCTGTGGCAGCGTTTGTGAGCACTTTTATGGTTGTGTGTAGATCTGGCACTATACATTCATGTTGTTATTCTCATTCATTGCCATTTTAATGGCCTAACTGTCAGATCCATCTGCCATGAAAAACTATGCATGTAAAAATCAGTGTGGAAAAAACAGCCTGGCTGTGGAATGAGTTGGAGAATTTGTCTCAGGAGTATTACATGTGCATATATGTGCCTGCAAGGACATATATTTGTATGCATGTGTGTGTCTGTGTATCTCATTAATATATGCTGTATTATTGCTATAGTTAGGTAATTCTCAGCCCATTACTTTTATTGCTAAATTTGTTAATTTACCACATATCCTCAAGGGACTATATTGACATTGGCAGGCTAAGCCTAATGGCTGTTGTGATGTCTAGACAAAAGGAATTAAAGACAGCAGAAATACTTACTCAATATTTTCCTTCAGTGGGAAGTTCCTGTCTCACTCTTACAAGCCTTTTAATGTAACTTTATTAACGATTTAATATAATAACAAATGAGTGCTGTAACGGAATAAGTGTAAGCATTTACATGTATTTACAGTTGGCTGGGCAGACTCTCCCTGCCTAACATCAAAGCCAATTTAATATTGTGGGTTTGAAATTAAACTAGGAATGTTAAGTCTCTAGGACTTTTCGTTGCAAATGAACAAAAAAATCACATCTGTTGGACAGGATGGAAATCCTACACTATTTTGAAAAGAAGGTAAACCCATTCTATGAACAGCAGAAAGAGAACAAAGCAAAAACTTGGGCTATTTCTGTGTGGGCAACATAATCCAGGGAAGATCCAGGGATGCTTAAATTCTAGGCCAGAGACGATAGTAAAAATCTCGTCTGAGTTCCTACCAAACCACCAGACAAAACATCCTCCTGCATCAGTCCTATCATAACTGCTGCAACAAGAAAATTAATGGGAGGAGTGCTGACAGCTCTCTTTTCAGACTTGTGTCTTGATTTTTCTTCTCTCACATCTTCAAAGTTATTTATATCAAGGTGTCTTCTATGAAGAGGATCTGAGATTTGTGAATGAAGTCTGGCTAAGTCAGAAGATTGTCATGGGAAAACATCAAGAGAAAAGAAGAATTGAAGATTAAAGGGCAGTTCAGAGAGAAGAGGAAGGATATGTTACGAAGAAGTCCAGAAGACAGTGAAGTAGGAAAGGTGTGTATATATATCTATATATATTTATATATGTATATATGTCAGTAGATAAAGAGGCTTTGAAGAGTTTCCATACTTATGAAGATTGAGCTGAGTGAAACTCGTCTGAGTTGCCAAAAAATAACTTTGTCAAGATATTCAGTATTAGTTCCTTCTAACTACTCTGTCCTGTCCAGGGCTGTGCGGGAGGTGTTTTGGTAGAACAGCTTAATTAAAATTAAAGAGAAAACCCGAGAAAACCCAAGAAAACCCCCACACATTTCCAACAAGATCTGTTCCCTGCTGTTGCTGTCCCATCCCTTCTTTCTGAAGCAAGCTACCTGCTTAATCTCTCTCCTTTCACTTTCCCCTTTCACCGTCAATCCCGGCTTGGAACATCCCACATTGCATTGTGGGATGCTTCAATCTGCTGTTTCACAGCCTGGCCCTGTCTCCACATTTGACAGGGTTTTTGGCAACATCTTCTTGTTTGCACTCCATACCTCCATCTACTACCACATAGGCAGATGGGCCTCGCCTGTTATGCTATGTTTCCTTCATGATTGATTACATATCTTACAATGTGAGGACAATGAAGGAAAAATAAATGTTGCTTGGTTTTGGAGATCTGCTCATCTTTATCTTTTCCAGCAGGGAAAATAATGTAGTCAAAATCAGAAAGAGGAAGAATTTAGAAGACTAAATACCAAAGTTTTATCGCTCAGATCTTTTTCATATAGAAAGCATAAATTAAACAAGTGATATATATTACTAATGAAAAACATAGAAGAAAGACTGAAACAGAAGAGGAGGGGTTGGAGAAAGATATCGCATTTACATATGCTGTATTGTTAGGAAGTTTAAAGATGCATTTTGTTCTGGAAGCCAGGAATACTTTTCTCAGAAACATAAAACTCCATCATGACCCAGATTATGAAAAGGCTTTTCCTTGGCCTTACTAGAAAGGAGAGTCTATGGTGGTTTGGAGGCTGTTTGACAGCCTGGAGCATGGGGCTTAAAATGATCTATTTTTTTTGGACTTGATTTTGAAGTTAGAGAATACACTGTCAGTCAGCAAACCGCAGAACAGATGTAATCCAAAACAAAGCTACTAACCAATTTTCAAATACAACTAAATGCAGGATTTTTCACAGTGCCTATGCATACTGGGGTAAAGTGTATCCAAAGTCTATCAGAGACACTGAATTTTCTGAGTTCCTTTGCCTCATTCCCTACTTTCCTTTTAACATGACAGAAGCTGTCCACAATGCTCACATGAAACCTAGCATATATGTGGATAGATGTATAGATAGGTACAAATGGCCATTCTTAGCTTTGCCTTTTTCTTCCTAAAACACCGTTGTGGATGTTTTAATATTGCAACAATGAGTCATCACCACTGTGGTGCTTTTAACTGGGATTTCAGCTAGGACTGACTGTTCCTCCTCTATCTGACAGGGGTCTGTGAAGACACTGTGCGAGCTCCTTGTTCTGCCAATGTTTTCTACATTCCTTGCTACTGTGTCTCATCCTCAGCAGTAGCTCTGGAACTCACAGTCTACATTTTCTCAGGCAAGGGGTTTTTTTTTTCACTGCTGGCTTTTTGGAACTGATCACCAGGTGACATATTATAATCAAAATGTGCTTTGTTCTGTGTATCAGTGCCTGAAAATTGTCTCTATAAACTCCAGCTTTCTAACACCAATACTGTGCTCAGTTTACAGACATTTGTAATTCAAAAGAAAAATAAATCTGTCACTAGGTGATACAGAGATGGTGTTTATTTTTTGGGTGAGAAAGGTGCATAAGGTTGAGGTACTCAACTCTGTGGCATGCATTTTATATACATGACGCCTACAAACTCTCCATAAGTAATATATCAAGTATTTTATATGCATGAATCATGTTTCCAGTTGTGTGTTTTTGTATAAACCACTGGAATTAATTTCAACACTTTCTCTCATATTGTCTGTCAACTTCCCAGTAAAACTCTCAGTTTTTAAAAAACATTTATATTAGATTTATCCTTTATTTGATAGTCGTCATTGCATACTAGTACTTCCAAGATGCTTGTTCAGGTCGTTTAACAAGGCAAATTTTTCTCTGTAAACAGCAAATTCCATTACAAAAGATCATCTATTTATCTTCTCCTCAAACTGGTTTTTAAATTTTTTTAAAAAATAATAATAAGAACAGTTCAACTAGAAGGATGCCAAGTGTTGGGGATTTCAGATTTTAAATAGTTATGACAGTTGGCAATACTCAGGAATAAGAAGTTTGCAGAACATCAGGCTTCTGTATTCCCTAATCTGTGATTTCAGATGTTCCTGTTTCAGTCTTTACCAAATCCTTAATTCTGTAGGGATGTGAAATATCCCTGACAAATTTGTTTTTCTGAAAGTAAACTGTTGCTATAGCAAAATATGATGTCTCAAGTTTGACTACAATGGAGGTTAAAGGAGAGCAAGATATTTTAGAACATAAATCATCCCTGGAAAATCACTGAAAATGTTGTTTAATAAACAAAAAAGGGTGGAATTATATTTAACTGGAAACTTTCCTGTTAATGAAAAGCCTCTTTCTTTTGTGGAATCCACCAGCTTGTGTTTTCCATTTAAAATCATTTGCATCTCTCTTCCAGGTTCAATGTATGTATATTTCCTTTAACTGCATTCTTACACACATGTAACTTAGCAGATGAGGATGGCCTTGGAGTACACAAGTAAGCCACTGGCCTGGGTTTGTCTTCTTCTGGATACTCTGGGACAGCTGCCCCACTCAGGAGGAATAATGGGAGGAAAAGAAATGTGTTAGTCTGAAGTCAGCTCCCACCTGGTGGCTGGGCCCATTGTCCCCTAACCCTGATAGAAAGTCCCCTGGTGTCAGTGCTGTACTGGGTTAGACAGGGCCATTGGCCAGTACACGAGTCGTTTCACTCTCCACAAAGGCATTTGACCAGGTGAAAGTAAATTGATTTGCAGGAAAAAAGTAATGATTTCTATTGTGACTGGATATAGCATTGCAAATATTTGCCTTCATCTGGTACCCCAGCCTACAGCTGCCCCTGGCCTGATGGGAGTCTCTCAGCTCCATCTCCCAACCCACCAGCTAAATCCTGGCACTGGATTTAGATATTCACATTTGAAAACACCCACATCCAGGTCCATATGAACTATATGATGGAGCATGGCTTTTGGACATCCTCAGGCCAGCAGCAACCCAGCCGACTTTGGGACCAAAGGCAGTATTGTGTCCATGTAGACTCAGGTTAATTAGCTGTGCTAAAACGTGGGGCTAATTTAGCTCAGGGGCAGTGTTGCAAGATACAGAGCTTTATGGAGCCTGTGATTGCACACCCCTGCATCAGAAATGCTGGGAGCTAGTTTAGAGGCTTTTGCTCCATACTGTATGGCACAGCACAGACATTGCCCTTCAGTCCCAAAGAGTGTGTAGTGATGTGCAGTGGTACCTTGAAGTATTCAAATGGCCAAGTCATTTGTACACCTTCACCTCCCTCAGTCTCAGAGCTGGATTTTGTAATGATTATATTAAATACTACTCCACATAAAAGCACTTTCTGTGCTAGGGGCAAGGTATTACTTAGCATTGTGGCAGACTCCAGTCAAGAGCAAAAAGTTGTTTTCTTCTCTTTTTGTTGCCATCAAAGATGTCAAGGAAAGTGCAAGTGGCTTCCAAAAATGTATTTTCAGGTTTTCATAGTCCTAATATTCATGTAATGAATGACAATAATTAAAACATTTTTCTTCAACTGGTAACCTAATTTAAGTACAGACACCATAAAAAATAAGTGACTGCTTCCCACATTTGTATAGCAGAGGAAATCATTGAAGCTGATATAAGGGTGCCACACAGAGTCATAAGGATGATACTGTGAGGTAAATCTTTAATTACAACAACTCTATGTATTTATCTAACTGTAAATGACAAAGTAATGAGCATCCTGACTATTTGGGAACTAAATGTTTTTTTCTTTTTAAACACAGTACTGCAAATATGACCTCTTTTTCAACTCATAGCTGAAAATGGCTTTTATATCATCTACCATCTATCAAGGGGTGCCTACTTAACCCAGCTAAAATGCAAAGCAAGTTATGGATAGCCTGTCAGTAATATAAAATCACTAACCAATCCAGGAATACATTTCAGGTAATTCTTTTGATGAAATGGTTAAACATATTTGAATTAAGAAAAACACGTGTGAGTAGAGAAGTTTAATGATCAAATAGAAATGAAGATCTTTTGCAAAGTATTCTACTCCTTTTGCTAAGGCCCATCAACCACTGAACTCTCCCTCAATTGAACACTGATCTGGTGTCAGGTTGTGTGCCCCATAGAGAGCCCAAGGTGATCCCTGTTGTCCATCCTCCTCCCCCAGGACAGGATGAGCTAATCTCAAGCTATTTCTGAGGGACTACTTTGAATATACTCATTAATAATGGAAATTTTTATATGTCATGTGTGAGCTTCCTATGGAGTTCTTATTTCCAGTCCCATTCTTAGTTTACCAAACAATTTTTTCCACCACTTTATACTATGCCACGTGTTTTTCACATAAATGGAGTTAAAATAGTTGCCAAGGAAGCAAGAATTGATTATAGTTAAAACAGCTGAAATGCTTAATAATCTTCAGCTCAGGTGCTGGAATGGGCAACACCTTGTTCAGGGAATTTTACTTGCCTGAATCCCAAACTGGATGGCTTAAATGCAGCTGTTCCTGTGGTGTGCCAGAAGTGGTGACTGTCCTTGTAGAATCACACACCAAATTGTAGGGACTTATTGATCCAGATAGATAATGCTATTGTTTGAATAAAATCCACCCTTGTGATTAATGTGCTCAGGCACAAAATTGGAAAAATTACCAAGTTCCTTAGAAATATCTGTGGTTTCTTACCAGCTGGAAGCTTGTAACACATACCAATATTTTGAAGATATATGGCATAATACTTCATGTGTCTTTGAATTTTATGCTATTAATTAATTTTTTTACTATACTGTGATTTCTTACATTTTTTTTCTTCAAGAACTATTCTAAGGAGTACAATCAGACACTAGCAACAGCACAACACAATTCAAATTACCTTCTTATAACACTATAAGTGATTCAAAATGAAGAACAACTTACAAAAAGCCTTGAGTCTCAAGGTGGTTGTGCTCAGACTCCAGGGCAGCCTTGTTGTTGTGCAAGGGGACCAGGAGGAGTCCACAAGGAATCCTTGCTGACAACGGAGTCCAAATATGATATCCTTACAGTGATGCTGATGTTTTAGTCCCTGGCCTTGGTTAGACCCTCACCAGTGCCTTGGAGCTGGGATTGTGCATCTCAGCAGTGCCACCACATTGGAGTGAGGCCACCTCAGGGACGCAGGGCTGGGGCTGACATACAGAAACATGGGGAGGGAGGCCCAGGTGGGCCAGTGTGGAAGGAGCCCTTGCTGTCCTGCTCCCCAAGAGCCACAGGGGGAGGCTGGGGTGTCTCAGTAATTGGTAGGCTCCCTGGCTTGTCCCCAGCAGGAGCTGCTGAGTGAGGCAGGACCTGGTCTGGCAGGAGGATGTGTCAGGCTGACCACCACGTTGGGTGATGCCTTGCTGGGTCTGCACCTCAGTGCTGGCTGGGAAACTGCCTTGTCCCTCTGCAGTGCCCTCTGGTGCTCAGGAGCAAGACTTAGTACTTTTGTGCCACCAGGCATGGGTTGATACCTTCTTCTTTTGTCAAAAGACTAGAAAAGGAGATCTGGATAAAGGAGTTGCTGCTGTTGGGTGCCGCCAGACCTCAGGGGTTTCTGTATGATTGCTCAAAGGGAACCTTCATTTTCTTTTGCGGTTGCAGAGAGAGCAGCAGCTCGATGCCACACTGTGTTCTCTTTGCCCCAGCTCTGGTTTACCCTTAAGTGTTTTCCTGAGTTCACAGTGTTTTCAGCTATTCCATGCTAAACTTGCTCTCCATTCCCACTGCCAACTGAAGGTGGCTTCCCAGAGGAGTACTTTGCAGTTGCTGCTTCTCCCAAGACTCAACATTTGTACCCGCTTTGAGGAAGGGCAGATTATTTTTCCTGTGTCCTTCTGCATTGCCTTAATCTGGCTGGCAGGAGGTAGGTGCCTGCCAGAGGTACGGCTGCAGGATGGATGCTGTGCTGGCTGGCTGCCCGACATCCATGCCTGGGCTCTGCCCCTGCCATGTCCCCAGCAGCCGTTCCCTGCTGGGGTGGCAGGGGTGATGCCTGTCGCTGTCCCAGACACCTCACCACTCACTTGCAGGGTGCCTCTGCATCGGAGTGTAAAATTAACCACTGTCTCTGTGTGCCCAGGGCCAGCTTCAAAGCCCTTTGAAATTGTGGGGCTTTTTCTACCCACTTCAAAGGGCCCTGGCTCATGAGCATGCAGCACAGGGTGCACCAGTTAATTTTTAAACTCCCATTACCTGAAAACTTCTTGTAAAGTGTACCAGAGCATAAGGCCAGGGACGAGCTTGCTGGAACACTTGACAAGGCACAGATGAACACCTGGGATTAAGAATTTCTTTCTTTGCTATTTATCTTTTTACGCCATGCACATGCCTTTTAATCATTCCCTGTAATCATTTACCTGTGTTTTCTGCTGTTCTGCACATTTAGTGCTTGGTCGTTCTCCTTGCAACACCTCACCCAGCAATCCACAGGACCCAACAAGGTCTGCAGGGCTTCCTTGAGCTGATCTTACATTTCTGAGCAGCCCAAAAGTATAGAAACCCTTGGCATATTTGAGTCAGAGCCACACCATCACATGGGCAGCTCTGCAGGAAGCACTGCCACTGAGGACAGTCTGTGGGCAGTGTGCTCGCTTGTCAAGGTGCTGGGCAGCCATCCCTCCCTGCCTTCCTACCTCCTTGTCTCTTGCATGGCTCCCAAAATATCTCCCCCACTGCTGCATGGGATGCTTACTGTCACAGGATGGTTACTGGCAGGACGAGAAGTTATTCAGCAGTGTACAAAGGCTGCTATTTTATTTGGCTCAGGTTTAAAAGGTGTATAAAGATATGATGCAAGATTAAACAAACAAACAAACAAACCCAGAGAAAACACCTTCCCTTTATTTAGCTTTCCAGGAGAACTTCATGTCTTTGTTTCATCCAAAGTCCTCTACATCCCCCATTTTATGTCTCAGCTCCAATAGCAATCAAATAAAGTTAAAAAAAAAAAGGATTTGGAAAGAAATTTTTGAAGTAGTGTAGATAGGCGAAGAACATTTTATTTATAGAGCAGGAATAAATAAACATACCTCTAAATTGAATTAGAGAGTAGTCTCCCAAAGGAAATAGTGGATATCAAATTGCTTGAATAATTTAAAACTGGGCTGGACAAAGCACTTGATAATATATGGCAGAAAAGAAGCCTGCCTTGGCAGGAGATGGAGTGCATGACTTAATCCGTCTTTTCTCTCTCTAGCCTCTATTATTTTATGGTTTGTTACTGTAGATGACTCAATGTTAACAATGCTTATTTTCTTACAACTGCTTGCCAGAGGACAGTGTATGTCCATGTCATTATACTTTATTAATTATCCCCACTTACCAGAAAGGCACTGGAGGTGCTATGCAGTTTTTAGGAATTTTGTATGAGTGTCTTTGTTTTAGGTCTGCACATGTAAGAAGAATGGCAAAGCCATCTGTCAGCTCCATCCTACAAAAGGCACCATATATGCCACATATCACTATCACACTTTTTCCATCATGACAAATTACAGCAAAATTCTTTGTGGAGTCTTTTTGAAAGCATGGAAATGGGGTTTGTATCACTAAAGGTAAAACTCACTTTTCTTTAACTAACACAGTATAATGTCACAGGGCTCTGTGAGAGTGGGAAATACAGTCTGAATTGCTTCTGAAGTGGGCCCTAGATGAAATACCATATTCACTTTGGAAGTGTTTATAAATGACATTAAAAGTGACTGGTACATGTTGTTTTATCTTATTTGGCCATAAAGAAGCTTCACACCTCCTTACATAAAACACACTGAGAAGCATGTGGGCAGAGACATTCCACTACAGATTTAGGACATGTTTATTGGACATTGGGTAAGTCAGAGGGTACATTACTAGGGAAAGACCAGACATAAGCCAAAAACCACAAAACTGTTATTTCACTTGACATGAAATCTGTCCTATTGAGAAAAAACACAAACACCGATCAGATAAACGCAAATGACAACTATAGAAGAGCTTTCCTTGGTTTGGCAGCTGGACAAGATGAACTCCAGGAGATTCACAGGAGAGAAAGAGACTCAGTGTAGAGAGAGGGAGATGGGATACACAATATAAAAATACCTAAATATAAAAAAGAAAAATTCTACAGCATCTATAGCATAGTCTACACATTCTTCTGTGTAAGAGCAATGGACTTTCAGAGAGGGAAACGTAAGTTAGAGACATTGAGAATCTTCTTAATAGAACAATGAAGAACTGGAATATTTTGCTTGGATAGTAAAAAAATCTACAACAGATGTGAGACAAACATCCATTTAGAATGATTTAGGTGTATTTGATACTACTTTGCGCCAAAGGACACCAGATGATTTCTTCATAATCCTTTCATCCCTGCTGTTTATGAATTTGTGAATTAATGGAGAAGGCAAGTGTGGAAAGAAAAATCCTGGGAGGATACTTACAACAGGGCTTATGAGATTGGCGTGGAAAAGACTTGCATGCAATTATTTATAGTATTGCCTAATTTTTACATTTGTCATGCTACTGAAAAAAGACAGAAATTGTCATTTTGGAACCATTACAGAATTCTTTCAGTTGCCGTGTTTGGCATTGTAATCCAGGGCACAGACAAGACATGAGTGCCAGAAAGGTGCATTTACAGAGATATTGAGAAGTCTGTGGTAGTCCTCATCTGAGGATCCAAATGCTCCTGGAGTGTGTAATTCGATTTCCATGAAGGAGTTACAGACAGGGCTGTGCTTATCAGAGGTAGGAAGACGCCAGCAAAGAAGAGGTCTTGTTACCTTGCCAGGTCTGTGTCTGTTGAAAATACTGTCCCAGTATTTCTCAAACTCTTTTCTTTGCAACACCAGCAGAAGTTTTGTCAGTGCTTTTTCGCCATGTTAATGCATATTGGCTTGTGGCAGCGGGCACATTCCACATACAACTAGTCTGAATCATGCCATTTTAATATCTGGGTTACCACAGAGAAAAGTCCTCTTAGCTTCTTGGTTATTTCTGCTCCATAAACCTTCAGTATTGCTTTAGGCTATCAGAGTTTCACATCTACAAATGCCTGAAAAAGGCTGGAAACAATCAGTACCAGATATGTTGTGGATCTCTATTTCATTCATCCATATTTTCAGAAGATGAGAATGAAAATGCAATAGCACCTATGATGGAGAAGCCAAATACTAGATATATCTAAAGATAGTATATCTAATTTTGCGATTACTAAAAGCTGTTTGCAGTTTCTTTTTAAAGTTTATATC
Organism: Machaerirhynchus nigripectus; assembly: GCA_013397975.1. Taxonomy (NCBI): domain Eukaryota; kingdom Metazoa; phylum Chordata; class Aves; order Passeriformes; family Dicruridae; genus Machaerirhynchus; species Machaerirhynchus nigripectus. The sequence continues at coordinate 127,002 of VZRQ01002168.1, forward strand.
CTGTTTTGATAATAATCAACATAAAGAGCTATCTGTTCTGGTGAGAATATGAGCTTTTTTTTTCCTCTTTCCTTATGCACTGAAATATTTGTGGATTTTTCTTTCCTTACGTGGGATTTATGTCTTCCCTTGCTTTATTGCTCTCCTTTTAGTTCGCTGTGTTCTCTCACTGGAAGGCACAGCACAAATAACCAAATACAAACTATTCCCTCATCAGATCTGCCAGCCTTTACTGATATCAACAAACATAATTACCATAGTGATGAACTCCATAAACTGAAGCAGAAAACACCTCCCAGAATGCCATCCATTCTCTGCTGTGCCAAAAAGCTCTGGTTCATTGTTGCCCACAGCTCTGCTAGTATTTTTTCAACAGCTACTTTTACTAGCCAAGGCTGAGATATTTGTAGAGTTCCTTGGGGAAAATAAAACAGTTGGTGGAACAAACAACTTGCAACAGTGTCACTCTTATTTTACAGATCTCTTATTTTCCCCCTATACCCACTAAAGCCATTGCAATACTAACCTCTTATTAAAGCTGCACTTCACACAATTATTTGGCTGTTGATGTTCCAGTCCCATAGGGTTCAAAGCCCATTTATAGCAGCAAATTCAACTGAGTTTTCCTGGAGTCACATGTTCAT
>VZRQ01002168.1:127892-162382 GCA_013397975.1 Machaerirhynchus nigripectus
TTCCCTTCCCTTCCCTTCTTCTGTAAGAAAATAAACTGTATCACATTCCTGTAATTGTGCAAATCAGACTTCCAGAGATCATCAGGGTCCTCCTCTGATGTTGCAGAGGAGAGTGGTGCTGGAGGAGGTGAAATTCACCAGAAGCAACTGTCCCTTCTTAGCTGTGCATCAGAAATCCTCCCATGAGAAGAACTCCATTTGCCACAGAAACTCGAGGGGAAAGGAGGCTTTGTTCAGGAATCACAAGCAGCAGATGCCTGTGGCTCCCGGGAATGGCAGTGACCCAGTGTGGGTGAGTGTGGGTGAGTGCTGGGGGCAGCACGTCACAGGGGAGTGAACGGAAGCCCCAGTAAAACACCCCACAGCCTCTGGTGGTTTCTCCTGGAGATGGGGATTTAGATAACTTAGTGGTCTGCATTTCATCTGCTTGCAACAGGTGGGTGACATCTGATTTACACTGTAACAAGCCTCTTATCTCCTCCTTTAGATCAAAAGTAACGGGACACCAAAATTTGTCTGTGCTGTACTTTTTCCATTTAGAAGTTTGAACAAGTCATTTTGGCTGCTCTGGTTTTGGTGAAAATGAGGAACAGCAAACATAGCCTCTTAAAACCAACCCAAAACACAACACAACAATAAAAAACAATTCATGCTTTAAAAAAAAAGAAAAGAAAACAAAAATTTAAAAAAAGGTATATCTTGTGTGTGGAAATGTGTGTGAAAGAGGCGAATGAAGTAGTTCTCCAAATGTTGTATAATGATCAAGCTGGCCAGGAATATAGGATGGATCAATAGTCACTTTACATCATTACCACATAGCTGCAGCTTCCAGAAGATGTTAAACAAATATAGGAAATGGGAATTCTTTCCCAACTTTTTATTTCCTACATACGAAATTTTTCATTAAAGTTAATTTTGGAATTTAAGTCCATTTGTATCTTGTTAACTAGAAGGCACCAGTAGTGTCATTTGATGAGATACAATATACTAATTAAGGTATAACACTTTACTTGGGTTTAAGTCAATTAATTAAGTACAGGAAAGACTGAGACTGTTCCAGATAAACTAATACCAATACTTCTAGGTCCAATGGTTGTAAGTACCAAGTGCTGTGGTATCTTACTCTGATGTCTGTGGGGCCATTCCAGACTTGATTTTGTGCAGTGTTCATCCATAAGCTGCAAAAACGATTTCCCACTCTACAGGAGGAAACCTGTTTTTCTCAAATATAAAACATGAACTTTTAAGTTGCTGAAAGAAAACGTGATTATCGAGCACTCAGCACTGCCAAGTCCACCACTAAACCATGTCCCCAGGTGCCATATCTATACATCCTTCAAATACCTCCAGGGATGGTGACTCAACCACTACCCCGTACAATCTGGTCCAATGTTTGACAACCCCTTCCATGAAGAAATTTTTTCTAATATCCAAACTAAAACTCTCATGGCACAGCTTGAGGCCATTTCTTTGTGCTTTGTGGCATGTCACCCGGAAAAGAGGCCAGTTTGCTAGAACCTCCTTTCAGGCTGTTGCAGAGAGAGATAAGGTCTTGTACCAGCCCTCTTCTCCAGGCTAAACAATCCCAGCTCCATCAGCTATTCCTCACAGGACTTTGGCTCCAGACTCTTCACCACCTCCGTTGCCCTTCTCTGGACTTGCTCCCGCACCTCAGTGTCTTTTTTGAAATGAGAGGCCCAAAACTGGATGCAGGATTTGAGGTGAGGCTTCACCAGTGCCCAGTACAGGGGGGGCAATCACTGCCCTGGTTCTGCTGGCCACACCATTCCTGACACAGACCAGGATGCCATTGGCCTTCTTGGCCAGCTGGGCACAGCTGGCTCATGTTCAGCACCCCCAGGCTCTTTTCCCCAGGGCAGATTTCCAGCCACTCTTTTCCCAACCTGTAGCACTGCCTGGGGTTGTTGTGACCCAAGTGCAGGACTCAGCACTTTTCCTTGTTGCACCTCACACAATTTGCCTCATTCCACCAATCCACACTATCCAGATCCCTCTGCAGAGCCTTTCTACCCTCCAGCAGACCAAAACACACGACCAACTTGGTGTCATCTACAAACAGATTGAGGGTGCCTTCGATCCCCTCATCCAGATCATCACTAAAGATATTAAACAGGACTGGCCCCAGTACTGAGCCCTGGGGAACACTGCTGGTACCCAGTCACCAGCTGGATTTTGTTCCATTCACCACCAATCTGGGCCACGCTATCCAGCCAAGAGCACACCCATCCAGGCCATGAGCAGTCAGTTTCTTCAGGAGAATGCTGTGGGAAGTGGTGTCAAAGGCTTTACTAAAGTCCAGGTAGAAACCTTCTCAGCCTCTCCCCTCCGTGCAAAATGGGTTACCTTGTCATAGAAGGAGATCGGGCCAGTCAAGCAGGACCATTGTCCAGAAATTTTCAGTGAATAAACAGTAAAAATTTTAACCATGTTCTTCCTCTTTAGCAAACATTTGCTAATGGATTTCACAATAACAATACGTGTTTTCAGGATAAAATCACACGCAAACTAAACATGCTATATTCTGTGTGGGAGCACCAACAGTTTTCCATCTTCACTAAGGATGGGTTGGACACAAACTTTTTTTGCTGTACTTACTAAATCATATTGCATGTTTCTGTGTTGACAGGTCTGGACTTCTTCCAGAATGCTATTGATGCAGAAGGCTGCGTAATTTCTGACACTGGCTAATTTTCGAACAATGTTGTTTGTCTGTTTTTTGGATACATAAACATACATACACACAACTGTATGACTGATGGCTTTGTTTTATCAACAGGATATATTGATTTTACTAGGTTGCATGTGCAACTTGGCAGGGCATCAAAATGACTACCCAGATAACCATGAAAACTGAGTTGTTTGATTAGTCTAAACTCTTGGAATTCTTTAAAAAATATTTCTCCTGGCTTGTCCCTCTCTGATTCCATTCACTGCCTTCTTTCTTTTTGTATGGACAGCAATGGTTTTCCAGGCTGGAGTTATAACATGGCCCAAGAGTCTTTTTAGCTAATTAACCTCTCTCCATAGCATGCAAGCAGCCAAATGAGGTCTCAGGAGTGAATGAGGAGTTTTCCTTCTAGTCCTTTGAATATAATATTAAACTGCAGTTTAAAATAATAACAATTTTACACCACCTATTTTTTTGCACTTCTTTTGAGCAAAAGCATTTCCAGACAAATCCACTTCTTAAAACTTAATTTTAGGAGAAATTTCTGGTGAATGCCGTGCTTGAAGCAAGGCTCATCACAATGTTGCTCATTGTTGAATTTTGATTAATGTTCCCACTCAATTGCTGACTCACTCTCTTTCCAGCATGTGCAAATATTTGGTTTCTTTCTTTTTCTGGAGCATGTTCTGTAGAGCCCACTGCTGTAGTATCCAAGCAAATTTTCAACATCAACAAAAATATTACCAATACAGTAGAACTTTTGTGACATCCTTCTTTTAAGGGTCTGAGACTGCTCAACCCAGCCATCTCAGCATTTACACTAAAAGACTAAGTGCTATTCTGTTGTTTTTCACAGAAAAGAGAACAGTGGCATATAGCACTGAGGAATCTCTTAGTTCAGGTCTGTGGCTGCAGAGTAAATCAGAAGTGATATAAAACCTCCAGGCATACCAAAGGCAGAGCTGAGGTCTGCAATCCTTACAGAGACAGCTTCAAAAAACTTATTTACAGTCAAATACTTGATTCTAACAAAAGTGAAGCAGTTGGGCTAGATTTCTTAACGTCTGTGGTTAATCCAATGCAGGTTCTCCAGCAGTTCAGCCACATCCATGAATACATCAGTTTTCCTTTTTTTTTTTTTTTTTTTTAAAATAAAGCTTTTTTAGGCTGGTTTTAATCTGAATCTCATTCTTGATGAGCGTGTTGAAAATAGAATGTCATTCGCCAGCAGCTTGATAGTGAAGCAGACATCTGGTGCTCTTTTGCTACTTTATGCTTTTCAATAAACTTTCAAAGACTGCAAGATATGACTTAACACAAACTGTCCTCATGGAAAGGCTAGAGGCAGAATCTTTCAAAGTCAGATGACCCCCTGGGTCCCTGAGTCACTAATTTCTCATATCATGGCCATGAAGTCCTGTTTCTGGCTGCTTTTTCCTTTCTTCTAGGAAAGAAGAAGCTCCCTTCTTCTTCTGCATCTTTCCCAGTTGCCTAGGCAAGTAGTTGTACTTATGCTTCAAGAGTACCCCTGATCTTCTGGGAGCAACCTTGCTTTACCTGTGTGATCCTCAGAGTGCTGAATGGACATAGTTTTGTATTTCGTGAGGCTCTCCCTGGAAAATCTAAACACCCATGCATACACTGAACTTCAAATGCAAAAAAAATCAGGAAAAAAGCCCCTCACCAGAGAAAGGCTTTTTTTTCCCCCCCTACAATCAGTGGTTTCCACACCAATCTTTTTCTGAATCAGTATGAAATTACAGTCCAGCCTCCAAGAACACTCTTGCTTGAAATGTCCTGTCCCTCATTCCACAATTCATAATACTCAAAATGTAAAAAACAACCAACAAAATAAAAACCACTCCTCACCCCCTGCCCTCTGTGAAACCAAGTGTCTTTATAACACTGAAACTTTTATTGCTGATGCAAAGGACAAACAAAGGTTTCTGCTAATTAGAAGCTGCTATGAATCCTGTCTCAGACGTGGCTCTGGAAGGCATGGCTTGATTGCTCTCTGGAATCAGCCATGGCTCCCAGTGTCTAGGGACTGGCAGAGAGCCTTCCCTGTTACTCAATAGTCACTAGGCATTTCTCCATGCCCTGGCCCCTGTGAAGAACACGCTGTTATTCTCTGATGCACAGGAGGTGTCTATTACAGCACTGTTAAGGTGCTGTGGTTTAAATTTTCACTGAGTATTTGGGTGGAGAATGCTTTGTTGTTATTCAGTCATCTTGAAATCACTCTTAATACACGTCAAGTTGACCAAAGATGCAAATAAAAGCATTCATTCATCGAAACCAAGCAGACCATGCAGCCTAAAAGGCTTACAAAAGACAAAAGTGAAGAAAAGAGAGGAAAAGAGCACTTAATCTGTTGAAATAAGGGACAGCTGAGGGAGAGCACTGCGTAGGCAGTGTGACCATACTCAATGGGAACATTCCTGGATTGCCACCAGTCTCATTACTAAGGTACAGACCAGGTATTGCTCATCTCTGTTCTAGCTGACAAAGATCCAGAAGGCTTCTGTGTTGTCTTTTCTTCAGAATCTCCTCAGTCGGGCACACAGCAGACCACAGATAACTGGGTCTCCCAGTGAGTGTCCAGGCACTTCTCTTGCTCTCTAAACCCTGTATCTCTTGGGTTGCAATAGCCGTAGCTGGTCAGGACCTACCTAGAGCCTTCCACCCATTTCCCAACAGAAGTGAAAGAGATGAACTCTGACATGAGGAAGACAGTGCTTTGAGGCAGGGAGTTGCAGGAGAAAACACCTTTAATGTATTGCTGTGTGGCAGCTTCCATAAGAGAGGAAATACTGATTCAGCCCATGGGCCATGTGGCTCAGTTTTCTCTCTCTCTCTCAAAACCAGAAGTAGGTGCCTTCGAAAAATGAGTCAAAGCAAACTCCCTTTTCTCTCCTGCAGCAGTGCTCTCCTAGCCATTGTTTGCACCTCAGCTGATTTACTGAGTTTTGAAATCACTTGAAATCAAGTGATTATCTTTGTGGCTTATTTAGTACCTCCCAGGATCTCCCTTCCAGGTACCTGGTCTCTCCCTCCTGAACCAATATAAAGTTCATGCAATTACATGGAATTCCTGTGTGGTACTGAAAGAGCCAGTGACTCCAGCCCTTCCAGTTCTACAGTGGGCAGAATGTACAGGGGGATGTTATATGCCTGCATGTAGCAGTTGGCCCACAATGTCATTCTGACACTGATCCCTTTTCTGACATGACTGCAGGATGAAGACATTGCCTACCAATACCTGTCCGTTATTATTTTGGGAAGCAGCAGCAATGAAAATGTGCTATGCAGAGAACTACCAGGGCAGCTTAGCTTCACTTATCCTTGCGTGTACAGGTGGACCGATTTTGAGTATCCATTGATATAAACACAAAGTGATTACAGTAGTACCTATTTACCACAACGGGGCACTTCAAAAACAAATTATTATTTGTGAAACACTCCTGGATTTATAAACCTTACAGAGTTTTATGTGGGAGACCTATTTTTAGAAAGCTGAGAGCATGTAGTGAAATACAAGGCAAAGGCTGTATAGATTACCATAACCTGTTGTACTCAGCACAACCTTAATACTTGCTTTTTCAGTATTATTCTGAGGACTTTATCAATAACAGAGATTAATCCGAGTTAGACGATTCTGATATGGAGCCAAATGTAGCTGAAATCTGGGGTAACTCAGATGCATGATATCTAAATAAGAATTGTCAGAAATACTGTGGTGCTCTCTCCCAGAAAATACAGAGTGAAAGACATATATGGAACTTCAAGAGTGAAAATGGAACTCCACTGGCACTATCACACACTATAGGGGTGTGTACTAGTGTTGAGATTCAATAGAAGAGCTGAAGTTATAAAATCAATTTCATTGCTATCTTTTAATTAAGAATGTTAACATTTCTGTCCTTAGCCTCTCTCTTAGGACTAGCCCGTACTCTAGTATGGTGCTTGTAACAACTTAGAACATGACTTTTTTTGGGTGAAGTTTCGTTTGTTAGCATTGATCAGTGTGAAAAGTGGGTATGCATATTTCTGAAAAAAGAAGCAAAAGCAGAAGATATAACAGAAATAAATGACATTCAGTTTGCAGTAAGGACTGCTTTAAAGGTAGTTCAACACAATTTTGTTTAGGTCTACCACACACCCTCACTGTCACTTGTGGGAAGCCACTATTTTGCAAATAATCTTCACATCTGCCCACAGATAAAGAAAATATTTATCCATGTGTGGGAAGACATCTTGAGACCTCTGTGTGAAAGGGGTTGTTTGGTTGTATATAATATTTTTCTTCCAGTATATATGATGGCATTTGTTCCAGAATTACTTCCTTGTCAAAAATTTCAGTACCTTTTGTGGGCAGCTTTTTCTTTGGCTCTGGACTGTAAGATGTGTTGCTAACAATGCCCCTGTGTGTCTTTGGGCAGTGAACACACCTCTCTCAGTGGAGTCACATCTATAAGGGTGGCTGATGTAAACAGTGGCTGGCAAGACAAAATCATGACCTTGGCATTCAATGCTTCCATGCTTCCCTGGTGCCTTCCCACAGGATATGTGCAATTCTGCTCTAAGCAAACAGCACCTGCATTTCCCTCTGCTTTGTTCAGTGTCTTGCTAAAGCACTGCATAACCCTGGGAAGATTGCCAAGTCTGCCTCCAGCCAAGCCTACTTTGAAAGACCCCTCTGGACTTCATTTGCACAGGTGCAGCCCTGAGCATAGAGGAAGATTAACAGCACGTGTGCCTTGAGCTCTCAGCTGAGCTCCATGTAGGGATCCGATGAACTCCAGTGAGAGAGACGCGCTAAAAACTGCAGGAGTCATTGCGGACACAAGACATTACAAGAAAATGTACCTTATACATATATATATATATATGTATAAAATACACGTATGTAAGACTGACTGCAGTTAGTGGAAAGATTTAAAGAACTTCAGCAAACTTTGGATCAGATCATGATTTTTTTTTAACTTTGGGTGCAAAGCTTTTGCTAGTACAAAGTAAACTGGTTTAAGTATTTCCTGTGACTCATTGAAAAGTAAATTAGCTATTTAATGCAACTGCTACATTCATGTCAATGGATATAATCTAACACCAGCCTAACTACACAGGCAGAATTATGTAAATCACTGCTGAGCCAGTAGAAACTGATAAGATAATTGCTAAAACACCTTTTACAGGAAAGTAATCTGTGTGAAAAAGCAGTGTTGGATTGATGTTTATTTAATTGCTGTGTGACTTCAGTTCTGGACCCTTGTTTATTAACCTTACCTGTAAAATTTAATTAACAAGATGCTGTGTGCTCTTCTGTGTCACAGAGAACATTACCGTATGCTGGTCTCAATATAGAAGGAAATGCTTGAGATGTAGTTAACTGTGCAGCAACTTTGCTCCTAAAAATTAGAATTTTTGAGCTAGAAGTATGTTCCACTTTTAATGAAACACAGAAAAACTCATCATTAAATTTTCATGCCTTCTACCACAGCTAGAGAATAATAATGAAATAAGAAAATGTTCCAAATATCCTTTCAAAAAAACCCTGCAAACCCAAACTGGGGACCCAAAGTGACAATGGCTTCTCAGGATTATTACAATGGAAGATTGAAATTGTTTTTTGGCATCCTGCAGTCATAGTATGTAATCAGATATATATATAAGAAGTCAGTTTGATACATTCTGGATACTATATACAGTGAAAACAGGAAAGTCAAAAACATTTTAATTGAAGCCTTGTCTCTCAAATAAAACTTACAGAATTGCTTGCAAGTGGAATAACAAAATGCAGCCAAAGTTCTTAAAATGTATGTGAGTTGTAAATCAACAAAAAAATGTTCCTATGATTGCTAATTTAAATGAAACCTGAGGCACTAAAAACTTAGAAAAATGTCAAGGTCATTGCCAATAGCTTTGATTAGCAATGAAAAAGGGACACAAGAACAGGCTAATGGTAGGAGGACATCAAATATTAAAAAGGAGCTATTGATTTAAATGTTCTATTGCTAAAATAAAGTAGCAGTAGGTATTGACCAAATGGTAGCCTGTATGTTTCTGACAATGTATCCACCAAAGTAACAGTATTTATCTGATTTTCCCAGTTGTCTTGTAAATGCTACTTATTGTGTATTTTTTGGATTTTTTTTTTCTTTTTTTCTTTTCCTTTTTTTTTTTTCTTAATCTGGGTTTTAAAAACAGAGTAAAGTATGAGAATGAACATACCAACCTATTTGCAAATCATTACATAGTAATTTATATTTCTGGGTTTAGGAATATGTAGAAAAGGGAGAAAACAATATGCATTATTCTAGGGACACCTTTCTTATATTCCAGTTCCCAAGGAAAGGCATCAGTGTGTAAATATATCCTAGGTGCAAGGATGAGTGAGTATACATGATGTGGGGATACATACCTTTGCCAAACACTGGAGATTTCTCCAGGAAGACAAGCGATAGTAGATGGGAAGTCTGTCCAGGAAGATGAGATACCCCTTGATAAGGCTTGGACTGCAGGAAGGGGGAATAAGTTAAGAAGAGTACCCCTGGGTTTACCTCCTGACTGGTGTTCTTCTGCTGCATTCCAAACTTCGATGTTTTCAGCAGAAATGCACACCAGCAAGAGTTCATTGCCAGCTTGTACAACAGACGCACATGCCAGGGACACTTGCACATCATAAGAAGATGGCAGAATGCTTCCAAGCACAAGGTTTAGATGGAGAGGAGGTCATTCAAGGGTGCAGTTATTCCCCAGATAAGCACACCGCATGTTTGTCCTTCAGCCTCGTGCCTCTTCTCTGGGTAGTTACAAAACGAATGATGAAGTGAAAGTCACCTTTCTGATAGACTGAACCTCTTGACCATTACAGGACGAAATTAATTACTTCAGTGATTTCTGTGGGGTTTAATTCTTTGCACAGATATGGAAGAAATAAGGATAATCTGATTTTATTCTTGAGGAAAACACCAGTGGAGATTTTAGACAAATGGAACTCCAGCAAGTACCCATCCTATTTTTCACTGACTAAATCTGGTGTACTGTACATCAGCTTCAAATAAGTTGTATAATTATACTAAGTTAAGTGTTGCAGAAAATCAGCTCAGATGTTTAGCTAGTCATTATGAGGTTATGAACCTAACGTTTTTATTTAAAAAGAAAAAAATACAGACTTTATGTGAATGAAAATGAAAAATTTATTCTTTACAAACTATGATGGCTTCTAATTCGAATAGCACAATGAGTGCATACCACACCTTAGTGAGGGCTGGATCTGTCAACACAAACCTTTAGGATCTATTCTGCAAAACACTGTTAAAATTCAAGATTTTCCAAGTGGAAAACTTCACATGGAAACACATGTATTTTTCTATGATAGTTTGTCTCCCTGGAATCTTACTAATGAGTTGTGATTGCAAACTGAGTCATCTTTAGGGCCTAACATTTCAGCTGGTGCTAAGTAATTTGTAAACCGTTTTAGGAATCATCCAATGCAAACATTAGAAAAAACACACAGACTGCATATCCTTATTATTCTTGGTAACTAAACTGGAAACATAGTGGAGAAAACTACTGGTAAGAGAAATTCGTTTGTCAGAGTTAGAACTTACTAGAAAATTCATGGCGGCAGTTTCATAATGAAAATGCAGGTAATTCCACAGGGGAGTGTAGGTACTGCTGCCAGAAGGAGGATGTTTTGTGTGATTTCAGAATCAAAGAAAATAAAGCAGTATTTTAAACACCAGCACCTTCTAGAACCAAGATGAGCATTCTCATTATTCTCAGGGGAATTTAATGTGTTAATAAGTCTGTGACTCAGTGAATCTCTCAGATAATTATCTAATTCTAGCAATTCTACATGGCATTTGAGGCTTTACTTTGTAACCTCTAAACTTGGGACTCTGAGGATTTTTTTGCATGCTTAGTTTGTACCATATTGATGATAGGGATCTTTGCAGTGTGCTGAAATGCAAAAATCAATGTACTTAAGGAAAATAACCATAAATAGAAAATACTAATATAGGAGTGGATTTAAGCACTGGAGAAAGTAGTATAAAAATAGTTTCACACTGGCGGTGATGCAAAAGTGATGAGCTATCTTTTAAGTCCATTAACTCTGTGACTCAGTGAATCAGATAAATATCTAGAACTCTGAATAGCAGTCAGTGACTTGCTTTCTTCCTGTAGCCTCGAAAGTAATTATTTTTTAACTCTAGGTATTTTTATCATCCTTTCTCTTCCAAGGGTGATATGACAAGTATATAATGTAGAAATCACTGAGGAAGCAAAATATTCATTTCAGATTCGCCTTTGCCATCACTAGTGGATTTGCAGTTGTGGCACAGAGACTGCTGTGATGAGAGTAGACGTGGAACGATCTCTTTAGAAATAAGATCAGAGGTGGTTTAGTGTTGTGTATTAAAATGTGGGTGCATGTGCAGAAGGAGATGAAAGATGTTTCATCTTCATGTGAAAAAAGTCTGCAAACTTGTTCCTGCATTTTGCCTTGACTTTTAAATGAAAGCAAAATTAAGAAACTAAGGGGTTATTTGGGTTTCAGAAGGAAAGTTCTGGGGTATTCGTGGTACAGTACAGTCATACATAAAGAGTTACAGAGGCATCAGTAAGTGAAGCATGCATGCAGACATGAAGCAAATAAAAGTTTCAGCTTTCCCATGGATCACTCCATGAAAAAGGTGATGATTATTTACTCCTAGATGCACCAAGGGAAAGTGGTCCACAGATCATGGCACTGTGCTCAGGTAGCTGAGAAATTCACAATGACAGTTTTTTGGCCTGCACATTCTTGATGGCAAATGAAGTCCCAGACAGGATGTACTCAGAGAAAGATGTGCCAAGCTTCTCAAGAAGCTCTGCAGAGCTGACATTTTTTGGTAAGACTAAATTTGTATATTCAGACACATGGTGTCATTTCTGGTGGTGTCCTGTGCAGAGCCAGGAGCGAGCTTGATGAACCTTGTGTGTCCCTTCCAGCTCAGGATAGTCTATGATTCTATGATTCTGTTCTATTCCTCTCTGGCTCAGCAGAGACCTTTTCCCTGCCTGATGATGCAGAGCACATTCATCTTTTTCCCCAGACTGAGTGGCACAGTGAAGCCAGCTAGAATGCATAGAATGCAGAGGACTAAATTCTGTCTCTGTCCTCTGCAACATTGTCACTTGCCTGTGCTGGACTCCCATTCCTCTCCAAATTATCTTAAGACATGTTTCTGTCCTTTCCCCTTTGCTCTCACTACTCTATTGTTTCCCAGAGGCACAGTTTGTGGCACAACAGTCCTTGCATCCCGAAATTCAATCGGGGTGTCCACTGCCTGGCACACAGGAGTCCCTACAATGTGAGTCATGCTGCAGTCACACCTTTTCCTTTATCAGCTGTTCCTACCCTCTAGGGCATGAAATATGAATTAAAACTGTTGTTTGTTTGTTTTCCATACAAAATAGTACAGTTGAACAAATTATTTTGTGGGAAACGTTTGCTCAAGAAAATCAGAAATTTTTCAGGGTACTGCAAGCCTAAACAATCACTTGTTTTGACTGAAAATGTTTGAGGATAATGAAAAAGTAGTTCTACTTTTAAAACGATTTTGTGAATATTTTTGATGTTCTGACACATGGACTACCAAGTTTCTCTCCCAGTATCTACCAAATAATGCAGAACAGGAAAAAAAAAGGAAAAAACCCCATTAATTTGGACACAAATGAATTCACCTAAAAAAGAGGACATAATCTTTGTGTGTGTATCCACCTTAATAAACAGTAGCCATTTTGCAGAAATCTCTATGGGACTGTTCAGGGAATTTGTTGTAACCTGTGGTTAATCATTGATCATCTTCCTATGCAAAACTGTAAGTCGCATGACTTGGTGAATAGCATATAGGAGAAGAATGTGGTAAGTAAATATTTAGCCACTAGTTTATTATTTCCATTCGTATCATGTAGAGCAAACAGTACTGTGTACCAACTGCCACTTCCTTAATAAGGAAAAAAGGTAGTAATGCCAATAAAAGGTGATTTTTATTACAGAATAGGTTGCATATTTTTCATGCTTTATCTTCACTTATTATATAAGGACTCTTCTACTACTGCATAGTTTAGGTATTGCCTTTGTTTGCAGCACAGTTTGTGTACTTTTTTTGAAAAATGTTGGAAGAAATCTGTGAAGGACTTGCCTTAAAAAAGAAGTGAGGACTTTAGAACTACCTGCAAGTGTATAAAAGTAAGTGCCTGAGAACTGTTCTGGGCAGTTTACCTTTGGATATTTCCTGTTAAATGTTGTTTCCAGTATACAGTCTGTGTGCTTTAAAATGTTACATGCTGTTATTATGAAAACAAAGAGGTCTACAATGATCTCATTGCATGATTTATAATTATAAATGTAACCACAGATGCTTCATTTTCTGAAGATCCTCTTGAGAATCAAAACACAAGAAGTTGAGCTTAGCACCTGCACCCAACCACAGCCTTGAAAATATGTGTCATTACACAATCAACATGAGCAAGCCATTTAGTCAAAATTGGGAACACCCAAATAGGCTGTGCACACTCAGATGGAAAGACAAAGAGCACGGGTATTGGTGTGTTATAAAACACACACAATGCAATTTTTTAATGGAGTAAAATGCTGAAAATATTCTTTTAAGTAACTTCAGTTGTAACTTAATCTTCTTTTACAGTAGAATGTAACTTTAGATATATTCTGATTCACAAACAGTGTTCTGTTTTACAAAGTACCTGCTCTAATATAGTCTAACATACAGCAACAAGAAACTCAAGAATGCACTTTTCTTGATTAATCAGTATTTAATAATCATCCCTCCTTTCTTCTCCTGCTTAAAACTCTCAGACATCTGGGCAGTCAACTGGAAAAAGCTGTTAGACATATGTGACTAATCATTAATCACCATTGACAGTGAAGAGCCAATAGTCAAACGAGATACACTTTGAAAAAAAAAAAAAACCGACCTGAANACACTTTGAAAAAAAAAAAAAAAACGACCTGAAATTTATTTCCTAAGCTCTTTGGCACAAGATTAGGAACAGCAAAATATGTTTACGGTGATCAGGGTGAATTATTCACAGGTACCTTCCTACCTGTGTGAGTTATTCCCAGGTAGGAAGATGTTTTTGCTGGAAACCTGGCTTCATAAGTCTCATAAGGGTGAGAACCTCCCAGAGGGACCCGACAGGAAGAGCAGTATCCTGTGTGTTCAGCAGTTATCTCAATTCACTTGGCTTAGCTCAGTGGGAGCATGAACCATCCCAGCTGGGCAAAGAGCTGCATCCTGATCTGACCAGGAGTGCAGCTGACCTGCCTAAAATCTGCTGGGCTAAACATCATCCCCAGGTTCAAGCATCAGCTGATGACCACCTACCTTCAGTTTAACTAGTGCTTAATAAGAGAAACTGCCTGGTGCATGAGAACGGTGCCAGGGAAACGCTCGAGCTGTAACTTTAGATAAGAAAGCGTGAAAGGTAAGCAAAACTGGCAAAGAAAGACCAGAAAGATATAGGGTGAGGTCACGTGGTGTGACCAGTGATAACATGAAGCCAGTTACTGCATCGCCTGCCCAAGGTGAAAAGATTTCCTATCACCTTTCCAGAGAGAATTTTACAATAAATCTGCCAGTTCTAAGCTGGAACGGTGTTTGGGTTTTCTTGGAACCAGACTGGTATTTAATTTACGGTATTCCCAACTCCATTACACTGTGTTACCTTTTCATTTCCTTGTGTTGGCCTAAAAACATAGAGGTGATTATTTTCTTTCAAATTGTTAGCTGAATGAACATCTTAATGGAATAAAAGTGTTGTAGACTTGGGTATTTTAGGCTGGAGTATTGGGTTTCTTACAATATTTCCTCCTGAAATGTCACATTTATGTATGTTCTTGAAGAAACACTGGAAAAATTTGTTTGTACAACATTTTTGAGGGCTGTTCTCTTCCATTTTTGGCTGATCAAGTAAAGAGAAAAAAAAATCTGTAGAAAGGCCCGCCCCTCAGACCTTGGCACAAATTGTTTACTTTTGAACATTTTTCTCAACACTAAGTTTCTGACCCATAATGCATTTGAAACTTCTTGGATCATGGTGAGTTTGGGCTTTGACTTCATTATTACAAGTAATTTTTTATTGCAGTAATCTACTATTGTTGCTGTCTACTTAGCCACAGGATATCTCATTGTTTATATGTTTATGCTAAGCTGATAACAACGCTATGTCACATATAACTTAGCATAACAATTTAAAAGGTTTAAAAGCAAAAAAATCCAGTCTTTGGATTTCTTCAACCAGACAAATACCATTCATGATTTTTACATTCTCATTTCCGGGGACTTATTTTTGCAGTTGATGCAAACAAAAGTACACTCAGTTTCTTTCCTGAGGCTGTCAGGAAAGGTGGGATGATAAGCCCCCAGGCTGTTTCCCATTCATCCAGCTGACCTGTGGCCATGCTGTGGTTCATGGGGATGGTCCCTTCCTTCCCCCTTGCCCTGGCTATGGTTTCCTACCATAATGCCGCTGTTGGCAGCAGCAATCATGCAGCACATGGTCGACTGGCTTCAAGCCACTCCTCTGAGTGCCACTCTACATCTGTGTTAATGTTTCATGAGCTCATTCTCAGCTTTGTTCATGAGCTGGTCCACCTCTCCCTGTGGCTGGACAATGCCTGGTGCATCTTTGTGAACCGTCCCCAGGCAAAAGTGAAGCCCAGACCCAGCAATGAGTGTGTGAGATTCTGGCCAGGAGGCCACCAGGGAGGGCTCTGGCTGATGCTAAGTAGGTGTTGAAAAGGCCTCATTTGTTTGGGGGAGCGCGTGGGCTGGCCAGAGTTTCCAGGGTCTGGGACACCACACCCTGGGGCTGCTTTTGCGAAGGCAGCAGCTGCGCCGTCCAAGGAAAACGGAATAAGATGCAGCTGCTGCGTCCAGTGGCAAGCTCTGCTCTGCCACTCCTTAATGCATCCCAGAGACTGCTGCAGCTCCCCAGGCTTTGGAAAACATGTTCCTAACTCAGATATGATACACTGACTCTGGGCCCTTATCAAATGTTGATTCACTTTGAACCATGGAGACATATTGAATAAATTAATTCATTTATTCATTACAAATACAGGAAATAGCTGCTTATTACAAATGCAGTTCTCTTTTGGTCTTGTCATTTATCCTTTTTCATTGTCTACAAACATTAAATACCTTAGCCCACACGACAGAGATTTATAACATGTTGAAAACAGGGCTCTTTTAAAGGCAATCAGCTTGGCGATATTGAATCCACAGACTTCATTTCATTTACTGTGTCCTGTAATATAGAACAGACAAATTAGTTTTATATATTTTTTAATTAAAAAAAATCTCCCCTGCTCTAAAAGTTTGTCTGCCAAATGTTATAGTATACTAAAAAAACACCTCAAAGTTTATAATGGAAAGACTGATACACCAGTGCTAAAAATTCCAGGAGCTCTGCTCTTACACTTCTCTTTCCAAATAAAATGGTCTCATCAAGATTATTGAAGTTGAACATTGGCTATATATTTAATTTCCAAAGTTCTGAAGTAAAATATCCAGTTTAACAGAGCAGCTGAAGTCTCACTCTCCTAAAATCATTGAAAGGCTGGAGTTTTGCAGCTGTGTTTGTGACGTGGAAATTTTAATAGCTTTAGGGAAACAAGAACTGAAGTTGACACATTCGAGCTGTAAATACGATTTGATAATTATAGTGTCTGTGATCTCATGTAATAGTTTTTCCTTCGTATTGCAACATTTTTGTATCAATATTTTTATGTTGGCTCACAGCTTTTATTTACATATTCTGGTGTAACCAGAAAACACTACAAAGTCCCTTAAAATATTTTCCTCTGGTAATTATGGGATGTGTTACTTTAACATAATCAGATTGCAAACCCAATTTGCTTAGTTTCAGAAATGGAAAGTTCTTTTTATAAACTTTTTACTGTTCATAAGGGATGCTGCTGGTAACTCACTAGGAAATAAACTGCATTTTAGCAACTCCTATTTTATTTAGTAGAAAGCTGCAGCCCTTAGAATTCAGACTTTCTGGCACGCTAAGATGTAGGTAAAATTATATATATTTTAGAATTTCCAAATCAGACAATCACTTTATTTAATACTTCACCAATGTGATCATAATAAGCCATGAATTTTTGCTTGGATGTTCTTGGGAACTTTTGCAGAGATCAAGAAAGATGCACTACATTTAATATTTCCAAAAGGAATTATATGATCTTATTTCACCAAAATGTCAATTATGTAAAATTATGGTTATTAATCCTACATTATAGAAAGCAAAGATATAATTTAAAGCTCTGTAAAATAATCCTCTGTTCTGAACCGCCCCCATCTTCAGTAGCCTCCTCTGCAGCTGGAAATGCTGGTGGTGCTCAGAAGAGAAAGTACCACAAATCTTCTATGATGCTTATTCTGCTATTTTCATTAATGTTTAATTATGTCAAGGTGCATTTAGATAAAAATTGAAATACAATTAACATGCCTAAAAATAATTTTAAATATTATGATCACTGATTTTCTAAAACAGTGAACTAAATTAGAAGATTATAAAAATATAATTTTAATTTTAAGATGACTGATTTAGTAAACAATGTGTACATGTAGTTAGGTAACTGAAAAAATATTTCAGAGCACCACATCTTACAGGAACCATAGGTCCAATCTTACCATCCTTTACTTTTTTATTGATTGAAGAGGTAAAAAAAAAGTTTCTTATTTTTTTTCATAAAGCTTTCTTCTCAATGCCACACCAAATAGCGGCCTTTAAAAATATCTAATGGTTTCACCATCATTTATTGCAGGCTTTTAATAACATCCGGGCAGCTCATGTGACTTGTTACCTCCCTTTCATGTGTATCTGATGAGCTGATGGAACTGAAATGTCCTTCTATGGGCTGGATAGTTCAACTCCTCTCAGTCCTACAATCCTGAAAATCCTAAAATTAAGAAAAAAGCAAATTCCATTTTCAGAACTCATTTCCAAACTCATATTCCTACAACAGAATAGACTTAGGCATTCACATCTGGATTGAGATGTCTAAGTCAAACAGCCTGGTTTTTTTGTGTGGGAGGTCAATGGCAAGAGTGAGCATTCACCACTCCAAAGATCCACCTTTGTTTAGATGCCTGAAATTTGGCACACAGAAATGAGAAGTCAGATCAGTGTTCAGCAGAGTATGTTATTTGCCCCTGTTAGAACTGCCATGGTACTTATCTTTCCCGTTTTATTTTAGAAGACCGTCTGGTCTACCAGGTGAAGATGCCAAAAGACTTGTTCAACTTGCTGATTTGTTCAACATTCTCACAACTCTTCCACTGAAAACCAGTTCTGCTTCATGTGTGAATCAGGTTAATAGTCCTTTTCTTTGACTAATATGCACAAGTAATCATAGAAATACCTGGGGACCTATTGTTTTTGCAGAAATGAATTCTATTGAGGGAGGGAGTGGAACTTATCCTCTATGTAACACAATTTCCCCAGTCTCCTAAAAACTCTATAAGTAATTCAAGATAGTGGGGTTTAGTGAGGTTTTTGAATACAATATCTAAGCAGGCAATATACATTACATCTGCAGTTAGGTCATTATTCTGTCACTTGAAAAATCTTGGGCTGTTGTCCAAGAAAAATCAGATGACTTTAGATAATACTGTGAAATCATCCAGTTTTAAAAAAAAAAGTTAGCAGTTATCTTGGCACCATTAGATATCACTAAGCCAAGAAGATGTCATAATTGGAATACACTGGAAAAAAACTAACTGGTATTTTGTGCAGATCCCAGTTAGTTTCACAATACCTTTTGGAATAGTCATCAGTTATTGAAAAAAAAGCTTGCAAATTGCACTTCTTAAAAACTTGAATTTAGAAGACAAGGAAGTCATCAAAACATAAAGATTTAAGAAAAAAATAGCAGAGTTTATACTGACTGTAGCTCTTCTGTGTAAGAATTCTAGGTAGTTACACGGCCTTATGCTGAAGTTTGATACGAGTTTGGTGAAACTTTGGCAACAGTTCCAGTCCCACAGTAAAGATTTCTCACTAGGCACTTTTTGAACTACTGTGTCCAGGCCTGCCACTCCTGACCATGGTCCTAAACCACGCAGGTAAGATCTTGCTGCTTCTGGAACTTGGCATCAATCCATATGCTGACAACCTCGTCTGGGAGGTGAACCTCTTCTCAGAGGGGACTGACTGGCTTCCCAGTGCTGTGCTTCCGCCTAAACAGGCAATAGATGCCCGTGGGAAAAAACCAGTAGGTTACAGCAGCTTCTCTCCCCTCACAAGATTCAGTACTTTGTGGACTACAAACATGGGAGTAAATGGGAACTTTATTCCAGAACCTCCTTATCTCCAGTAGCCTCCTTGCCTCTGAATTGCCCCAACCTGTTTTTCTTATCCCAGTGGCTCCTTGTCTTTAATCCTTTCTGCTTTTGATTTCTTGTGTACATACTGCATGGGCAGGGCTGTGCATGAGAAAATACATTACTAACGTTGCTCTTTACCTTCCCAGGTACATGTGATGATGCAGATATTATAAAAATAGGCTTCACGGAAGTTTCCGAACAAATCCTGTCTCACCTCAGCAAGAAGCAGAATCAACACAGAACTACAATCTACCCCAGTACAGTGGGGTAGAGTTCTATGGGTACAGACCAGAATTACCAGGATTCACATCATCACCACATACAATGAACTCCTGGAAACAGTCTCTATCTTGTAAAGGCTGAGAAATGCATTGAGGAGAGGGGAGGGGAGGGGAGGGGANAGAGAAGAGAAGAGAAGAGAAGAGAAGAGAAGAGAAGAGAAGAGAAGAGAAGAGAAGAGAAGAGAAGAGAAGAGAAGAGAAGAGAAGAGAAGAGAAGAGAAGAGAAGAGAAGAGAAGAGAAGAGAAGAGAAGAGAAGAGAAGAGAAGAGAAGAGAAGAGACCCTGACATGTATAGTCAGGTTCTTCAGGATTTGAAGTGATTTTACTGTGCATTAATTAAAACATTTTCGATTGATACCTAAGAAACTATTGTCTCCCATGAACATTTTTCTTATGTCTGTGTCCACAAACTGAAAGACAAGTTCAGACTATCATTAATCTTCCCATCCTTTTATCACAAATAATCTAAAATTCTATCTATTCTACCTATTAACCTAGCAATATATAGTTCCAGCCTCTTATTACGTGGTAAGTTGTTACTGATTTGTAACCTTACTTTGGGAACCACTGACTTAAGCAATCAAGTAAAACCCAGATGCCTTTAGTCAGGAAGCCTGAACAACATGTGTTTTCTCCTTCCACTTTTGTTTTACTGAAGTCAAATGAATGAAAACCCTCTCAAATGCCACCTTTTCACAGAAAAAAAAAAAACAGGTGGAAAGAGATGTGGTTAAAATTGTGATATTGTAAGCATCTACTTTTTAACCACCCATGATATAGACCACTCTGTCTTACAGGAGAAAATGTACTTTTGTTCTGGTTTTTGGATGTCCAGATGTTAGTAAACTTGTTCTACTCAGACATCACGTCCTTCCTGACTTCTCCTTCCATGGAGATGATGAAGTTTCTCAGGACTCAGCAGTGATTTACAGGGTTTGCAGCTTGAGCACTTCTTCTTTGGGATGTATATATATGGCATACAGATGAGAGGGGGAATTTTGTCAGCTTTCAATCACTCATTCATACAAGAACTGAATGGTATTATTTGCACACCTTTTTTGATGGGATACCTTATGCCCTCTAAACTGAATCTCCATACGAAACGTCTGTATTCTAAATATTGGGACATAAACACCAGGTCCTAAGAAAGACATAATGCAGTTTCATGACCAAAACCAAAATGAAAGTAAGTGCCATTAGCTTGCTAAGAATATCTGTTTCTGTGAGTGAGCCCTCAACAAAATTTGAATATATAACAACAAACACCTAACTGGCTGACATTTGGTGTTAATTGTTTGCTAGCAGTTACCACCCAGCGATATCTGGCATCACCCCCTTCACTAAATTTAGAACAGGAAATGATTGCATTAACTGACACAGCAGTCCCATGAGCACTTCAGGCTGAGACTGCCACTGAAAGGAGTAGCCCTGTATCACCCCCATCCCTGCTGCCCCCTGCTCCTGCCCAGAGCCATCCTCCACTCTTCACGCAGGAGTATCCTTTCTGGTCCCTCATCCCCTGGGCTGAGGCACAAACCTGGGTGAGAGCTATCCTTGCAAACAACCCCAGCTGACCGGGTAGGCACCCGAGTAGCTGTGCTGGTACAACATGACCCGAAAAGAGGAGGAGGAACCATGGAGAAAAGTGGAGGATGTGGTACACTTGATTCACCCTGTCTAAATCATCACAGGAAACTGCAGCAGCAAACATTGGCTTCTGCTTCACACGTGCACAGGGACTGAATTTCTTTATAATTGACTTCTTTATAATCAGATATTTCTATTTATTGCTGAGGAAGCTCAGGTATATTTGGCACTTTCACAGTTATTTATTGTGGAGCAATAACATTAGTCCCATTCTAAATGTAATTTTGCATCTGAAAGTCATGTAGGTTTTGGTTAGCATCCATTGACAAAGGACTCTACAGTAAGTATGATCAGCCTGAATATCCATGAATAGGGAGTGGCTATACCTAGGAATTTACACCTACCCTTCTCAATGAATTTACCCCCAGAGGCTTTCTAAACAGTCCTTAATAGTAATGGCTTCTCATTGCTTACTTTTCCCTGTAAAAAACTTTGTGAGGAACTTCACCCTTTACATTTACCTACTCTTCTTGTGGGAGACCACAGTGTCTAAGTTGGGTGTAAGGAACAACTCATATTAATAAACCTGGATGAATTTCCAGGCTCTGTAGTTAAAAACATGCTTTATCTTTGACAATCATTACTTAAAATGCTTATTACATTTTCCTAGCACATTTTATAAGAGTTTTCTCCATCCAGTTGAGGTTCTCGATTATTTAATCCTCACAGCTATGCCTCTATTAATCCTCATTTATTCATTCATATGTAAAAATGCCATTATCTCTGATTCTCATTTAAAGTGTAGGTAAAAGCAGCAGTATTAGCTACCAGCTCTCTATTTCATTACTGCTCAAATAATTTAATAATGGAGACAATATTCAGCGGGACAGATTAGAGAGAGCTGCCAAGCTTCTGACTCAATATATGACAAATTTTGGCACAGGATAGCAGCCGATTTTAATGAACAAAGAGCAAATAAGTACCTTTTTTTTTTTTTTTTNTTTGGAAAAGTTCTTATTAGACTTTATTTTAATTTTTGTTTTTTTTTTTTTTTTTTTTTTTTTTTTTTTTTTTTGATAGGAAAACAATTTGTTCACTCAAAAATACACCTCATAAATGAAGAATAATTCTCTTGCACACAAACACATGGCTGGGACATAGGAGGGATAAATGATCCCTCTGTTTCCCTTGTGAATTTTCTGTAAATCCTGCTTCCGTGTAGCTCATTGTCTGAGGAGAGAGAATCATCCATTCCCTGTTAACTCTGATGATTTGACATTGGGACATATTTCACGTCCTTTTCTCCTCCCAAACTGAAATAAGTTCACAGCAACAAGACCTGTAGGTACTGCGTTGCCCACATCTCTTTATGTCCAGGGAGTATCTTGGGCTGCTTCTCATTCAGCTTTTTGCTCTCTTGTGCCTCTGTTACAAGATCTTGTCTGAACCTGCCAGAATCAGAGATTTTCTCTCCTACACTTTGAATGATGCCAAGATACATTCATCTGCCGTTAGCAAGTCACTAGAAAGAAACCAGGTCATCTTTATTCCTATCCCAGCTCCACCCATTTTGCTTGCAATTCAAACTGTTGTAATTCAATCTCAAAAAAATTATGTGCGTCAAAGGGAGATTTATGCAACTCCAGGAAATGCTTCATCCTCTTCTCCAAACTGCAGATAGTCAAAAAACGTGGGGCCTGACTAAGGTGCAGAGCAGATGAATCTCAGATGGTAGTTGGTTATCAATGTGTATGCAAACAGCAAGGGAATATTTTTCATGTCTCAAGGATAGAGTAAAATACAATGGGGTTGTAAATTAAAAGGAAATGTGAGCATCCTTCAGATTAAAATTGTTTGAGCAGAGTAATTGCTAAGAGTGGTGATAAAATCATTTACTGTACCCATGCTATAATATGTTACAGACTGCAGAGAGTACCCATTGCCTTTTCCTTCACTAGAACACTATTGGAAAATATCTAGAACCTGCAAGAACAACAGCTTTGAAAAAGCTTTCACTCAGTCGTGTCTGATAGCAAATCCCAAAACTTTAGCTTGTTTTTCAGTGGAAGAGGATGAAGAGGGGCGAGCATAACATCTAGCCAAGTGTCATGCCAGATTTGCTTCAGTATTTGAAAAGAATCAGGCCCCGATTTTCTCAACAAGGGGCTGAGCATCATACACCTGTTTTACCTGAGAACAAAATGAACCATGAACAGTTAAATACTTTACTGAGATCTGTAGGACAGGCTTTACTTTTCCTTTTCCTGCTCTGGCCCCTAAGCTCTCTCTTAACAGTGTACCTGAAATTATCACACATGTTAAGTATTTGGCATGGTAATCCAGTTTACAGTGACAATGAAGTCAGTGGAGATACAAGAGTTCAGTGGATTTCAGCCAGTGAAGACTTGGATGTTCAGCCCACACAGTTATAACAGGCAGATGAATTTGCTTCCTTCTTTCACCAGCAATATTTGAAACTGCTGCAAGGACAATGGATTTGTCCAAACAAACTGAATACCGTTACTCAACAATCAGACACTCTCTTTTACTTCTTTTGAATCATAGTGACTTAATAATTGAAAATAATTCAAAAGCAAATTAAAAATTACTTTTTGTACCAAAGTAAATGTTTTCAGACAAATTACTTTCTGAGAACAATCACTGAAGGGTACTTCTCAATTCAAGTTTGGTGAATACACTCTTGGCTACATACACAATCAAACTAACTTTGTTTTTATATTTCTGAAAAAGTTGATGAATGTCAGGTTTTATGGTGCTAAATAATTAAAGCCAAAACAGATTTTCAATCACATTGATGATTATAATTTACTATTCACATATACACATGGCTAAAAGATAAACACAAATTCGTAGAGATACTAAATACTGTACATACCTCACACAAGGAGTGATATGTTTCATGGTTGCAATTTAGGATAGATTTACATTTTTACAAAAGCAAACTGAGAAGAGAATCAGGCATTAAGAGCAGACTGATAGAGGCATTTTGCCATATTATCGTATTTTCATATATTAATTACATATTATATACTATATATTATATAAGTATACATGACTTGTAAATATTTCTCCACATTAAATATGCAGAGAGATATTTACAAGTCAAGAGCTACAATATTGCAAAGCATGTCCAAAAAAGAATCCAGGTGGCAAGTTCAATTTTTCCCAGCAAATTACTTTTCTGTTGTTATGTTATTTGTATCTTCAGATAAACATTTCCAAGATTTTTGGTTTCCAGCTATCAACAGCGAAAATAAATTCCAGTCATACAGGAAGGCTTGAAGTCACCTTTTGTCCCACCAGGAACATCACAATAGCTCGAAGACAGAACTGAAACATCTGCTACCAGGATTAGATGAGTTATCGGGGCCTAAAGGATCTACATTTTCTGTATTCTTACAACATCTTTATATTTCAATAGCTGCATCTTTTAAGCCACAATATACCTTTAATTGGAGAATCAGTGTACATAAAAGAAATTTGAAGTGTCAGCATATTTAAAGTAAATGGAATTAAAGATACCTCACTAAATTGAGAGAAACTCATTTTTGTCAGCTTTGTAGCTAAATGGCCAGTTTTTTCTGGCTTCATGTAAAACAGCGGGCCATTTTCTTTCATGCAAAATTACTGGAATTCGACATATTTTCTTGGCAAAATGATCAAGTTAGGATGTGCAAATCATGCTTTTTTAACTTAGGTAATTTGTGAAAATACTTCATTAGTCGATGGTGAAACTTTATTACCAGTGAGGTGTGCAACTGCCACAGGAACCACAAATAAATCCGTTGTCTCATCAACATCTTATGGCATTGGGAGTCAGTCTGTGCTCCAAAGTGTCAGTCTCGCACTGGAGGACTTCTGGGGGTCTGTCCTCATTCAAAGCTGCTCTCAAACTGACCCAACTTAACTCCACAGGACTCAGAAAACCCTGATTTACCACAGTCTGAAAAGCAATACTGAATTTAATGCAATGACTTGGGTGTTGGTGGAGAGGTTTTAGTGGCAAAAGGGGCTGTGGATGGCCCATGTGAGGAGCAGCTGGAGTTGCCCCGTGCCAGACACTGACAGCTCCAGACGGCTCTGGCCAACCCACCACAGGACAAGGAGGAGCTCCACAGCCAACGTGGTGGCACCTCTGGGGAAAAGGGTGTAAGAAAGGGCAAAATGCCACACAGCAGTGTGAGGAATGAGGAAAACCAGTGAGACAAACAGCCCTGCAGAGAGCAAAGGACCGTGAAAAAGGAGGAGAGGAGGTGCTCCAGGGGCTGAAGCTGAGATTGCCCTGCAGCCCATGGTGAAGATCATGGTGAGGCAGCGTGCCCCTGCAGCCCATGCAGAATATGATGGTGGAGCAGATACCCACACTGTTGCCTGTGGAGACAGGTACACCCATGGCAGTCTATGGGAAGCCCACACTGGAGCGGGTTCTGCTGGGAACTGTATCCTTTGGTGGACCCGTGTTGGAGCAGGTTTATCCTGAAGGGCTGTAGCCCAAGGAGAGGACCCACACTGGAGCAGGGAAGTGTGAGGAGGATGCAGCAGCAAAGAACTGCCCTGAACTGCCCCATGCCCCATGCCTCATCCCCAGCACTACTTGAAGGGAAAATGCAGAGGAGCCAGGAATGAAGAAGTGAATTTGAGCCTGGGAAAAACAGAGGGTTGGAGGAAGATGCTTCAGTTTTTTCCTTTGTTCATCTCACCATCCATATTGATGTTACTTGGCAATAAAGTGAATTTTCCCGACTCGAGTTGAGTCTGTTTTGCCTGTGATGGTAATTGGTAACTGATGTCTTTGCCTTTATCTTGACCATGAGCTTTTCCATGTTATTTTCTCCTCCTGTCCTGCTGTGGAGGGGGAATGAGAGAGCAGCTGGGTGGATGCCTGGCAGTTGGAGGAGGCCAACCCACCATGTGCTCTAGGATAGTTTCTGTTCCATTTTATAAGCAACAGTATCTGTTTTCTTTTACAATATACTGCCACTTCTTAAATGTTTTTAGTGCAGCTCAGTGTTCTCATTCCACAGTGCTGCAAAACACGGAACTTGAGAACTATGCAGATATGGCAGAGAGAAACACATGCCAGATGCTCCTTGCGACTTCTTGTTTATCTTGTCCTTAGTGACTTTAACCATTCTTGCACTTCCTATGCCTGATATAATCTCTGGAACCAAGAGATCCCAGAAATTATCTCACAGATGTCATCCATTTGCAATCAAATTATTCAGCTTAAAATATTTAAATACCATGAAAGACAAACCTTGAAGACAACATTTTGAAGATATCATAAAGCTGAGTTATTATAGTAAAGAACCAGTCATTAATTTAATGTGACTAATTATTTTGAAATGGAAATATTTCTGTGGGTTAATATTTTAACGTACTAAACCAGTGAATAAAATGAAAATTGTACATACCAGCAAACAAAGAAACCACAGCTAATAAGTGGATAAGTAAAAGTTTAGAAGATTAAAAGCAGGAAAGATACCCAAGACTGTATTGCCCAAAGACTTTGCAAATACAATTTTCCTGAAGTTACCAGAAGATAAAAGGTTAGTTCTTATATTACCTGTGGAAAACTTCTGCCAAGACCAGACTTCATGAAATGTCATATGTGGTCCCCAAAGATCATATATGAATCTCAGTGTGTAATGAACTTAATAATAATTGGGAATATAAGGCCAAACACAACTACTGAGAAAAAGAGTTAGATTCTACTGTATGTATACAGACATCCATATTCTTGCTTATTTTTTCACTATACTATCCTTTTATTCCACAGTATTCTTGGAGAACTGAGGACCATTGTTAGATCCATCCTGGTCTGCCTCAAGCAACTTTCCTTATGCCAAGCTTAGCAAAACTGCATCTTACTGAAGCAAGTTCCAGGTGTCAGTTGACATGATGATCTCAGCTGGTCATTGACTTTGTTTGGCAGTATTATTTTCAGACATGTAACACAGTTGTCTTTTGCCCTTTTAATTTGTTTATTTGCTTTTGTGGCCATGGCTATGAGCATTTTCTGACCCGAGAACCCAGTACAATAAGCTACACTTCCAATCCATTTCTGTTTGAATAGACCTTTCTGAATAAAGAGGATTAAATAAAACTCCTCTTAAGACCTTTGTGATTCTTTGGCAAAGAGATTATTAAAAATTGGAATTAAGAACTTTCTGCTCAATACTTTCCTGAAGGTACACGGGACCACCATAGGGCCTTTACTGAAAGGCAGAACAAATTTCTGTCCACATTAGGAATGGGCATTTTGTGTCTTCACAAAAATTAACCTATTATCAGTACAGTAACTGATAATTAGGAGAAAACAATTTATCACACAGAAAAGATCCTAAAAATAAAGTCGTGGTCTTTCCAAGAGACAGGACTAGGTCCAATTTGACATCCAAAAGACAAAGAATGAATTTAATCTATGTTCAGAAGATTTGCACAAGACCTATTAATCACTCATATAATACCTAAATCCTCAAAACAAAAATTTAACTCCACAAACTATGTGTAGACTTTATCCTAACCTTTTGAACAGGAATGAATTATACTTGAAATACAGATGCTATTATTTGGGCTTTGTTTACCCTGAATAATGGAAACATTCAGGACCTTGATAAATTTTAATTTAATATTGTAGGTAATTTATTTCAGAAAATTATGTAGCATCCAAACTTGTGGCAGAGCCCTCCTAAGTTTGAAAGTGATAAAAGATAATTCATAGAAAAAAAACCACCGAGGAAACAACTCCCCCTCCCCCAAATAAATGTCCCAGACAAGTTTAGGGACTACAGAAAGGTAACCCTGGCAAAACAAGGTTACCCAATGACACAAAATGTAATACTTCTATTATAAAAACATGTTCTCTTCAATTGAGTAATTCCAGTTGGAAAATCTATTTTTTAAAAAAATAAAACAAGTTTTGTGAAAGACAACTTTTAAGAATACATTCCAAACTATTTGATGAGACAGGCATGGAAGAGTAAAAGAAACATTGATTTCCTGGCACTTGAGGCTTTATGCTCCTCTTTTTTTAACTTAATCAGCAGTATTATAGTTTGTTTAATATTTATTATTGATAATTATATGACCTAGGTAGATGTGGATTTTCTGCACAGAGCATTCAGAATGTCAGTCAAATTACAACTAATGGCAGTGCTCAGGTTTATTAAAACTCCTGTGGTACACTTAGACAAAGAGATTTCTGGCACCACCTCGTTAGCATCACTGTTAACATTTCAAAAAACTAAATGAAAAGATGTTCAGTATCAAAGAACAGATATATACAGAAAAAGGTTGAATATTATCTCTGTTCCATAGGTGAACAATCTAATTGCTGTCTGCCATTTTATTGTCCCTTTGGATCAGACATTCCACGAGTGTTTTCAATGCATCCCAGGTGAAGATAACAAGCCAGATGCTGTGTGATGGCTCTGACCATGCAGGGTGTCTGCCTCCAACCACATACAAGACTTGTTGAAACATAGTCAGCCTGTAGTACGTTGTCTAGCTGCACGCAGCTTGTCCCAGCAGCTGCCACTTAATAGCACTTGAAATTCCAGTCTTCAACTCAGGAATCATTTATTGCAAAGTCTACATACACTGAAGTGTTTGGAAAATTTGATGTCTCTTGTGTCTTAATCCTCTGCAGAATACCAGTATTAACAGTCAGGTTTGTGACTTCTATGTGTATATACTCCTGCATCCCTGGCAGAGGCAGGGAGGAAGGTCTCTTCTGAAAAAATTTTTCAAACTCTGTTTTTCCTCCCAAGTGTTTTAGTATGAGTAAAAAGAAATTTTGTGAAATTGATTTATTCTGGTGTAAAATCAAAGGCAATGTGAATTATTTGACCTTTTAAGAACAACTTTCCTCTCTTCCAAACTAGCAAAAGATTGAAAAATGGACAAGGTTGAAAAGGAAGCTGAAACTTCAGCAGAAAGGTCTTCAAGAAGTACTGCAACAGTTTCCAAGTGTCTCCCCACATTCCCTGATTCAGTCACTCCCAGTAAACTGGGAAGAGATCAACACTGCAAAACAAGGGAGTAAATTACAGAGTTAAACTGGGGAAGGAAATCTCCTCTCCTTTGACACACCAAAAGCAGATTGCCTTTCTCAAAGCATGATGGCATCTTACATTTTACTCCACCTTTACACCATCCATCTCTTATTTTGCAGCTGAGATATACACACTTTGTTTAAAAGATGCAGCAAAGCCAAGAACAGACTTAAGACAGGACAACTATGAACACAAGTTTTCCTCTTAGGAAAAGAAGGAAAAAAAGTGTTGTCAGGGGTGAAAGGACTTGGCATGAAAGCTAAAATCCTTTCCCTAGTATGTGAAAGATACACACTGCAGATCATAGACTGGAAAAGAGTTCCATGATAAAAAAAGATCCTTCTCTGTTGCTTTACCAGTTACACAGATGTAGAAATCAACAAGGGTATAGTAACCTCCTTGGCTTTATTTTAACAGTTCATGCTATGATAAAAGTCTTACTAACAAGAGCATTTAATGTGGAACCATTAGAGACGGTGTCAATTTTCAGAGGTTAACAGAGCTTTTTTGGTAAAATAAGTTTTAAAAAAAGAAAAGTAAAAATTTGAAGTGTTCCCAGAATGAGAATTTGCCTGCCAAGATCCACACAGACTTACTTTTTATGGACAAGTTACAACTCCTTTAAAATGCTTATTTAATGGAAATATAAATGTCAGTACAATTTAAAGAGAGTGAGTGCCATTAATAGAGAACTGAAAGGTTTAATTGTCCATTCCAGGTGTTCTCTTCAGAATTGCTTTCCTTGGCATCCCTTCCTTGTAGTTTCCAATAAGGTTGATTAGCACTGTGGGCTTTTGGGCATTTGGGTATGTGAGCCTTTCATCACCCTCAAGTTTTTTACAATTTGAGGATCATTGTCTTTTGCATGGCCAAAAGTGTATTTTATTCTAAGGGAAAGCAGAGTGTTAGCAGAAGTTCTTCTCACAGTGTGACAACCAGCTGAGGCTGGAGGGGACCTCTGGAGATAGCCCAGTCCAAACTCTTGTGCAGAGCAGGGGGTGCTGCAGCAGGTTGCCCAGGACTGTATCTGAACTTCTTCTGAACATCTCCAAGGGTAGAGACTCCACAAGCTCTCTGGGCAACCTGCTTCAGTGTTCAATGACTCTCACCATAAAATATCTTTTTCTTATGTTTAAATGGCATTTCTTGTATTTCAGTCTGTGCTGTGTTCACTTTTTACTCCAACAGGAAATAATGAAGGCTCTCAATTCCACCGAATGGAGTCTTGCATGAGAACATTTGCAGAGGGTGAAGTATTGAAGGGCTGATCACCCAACAGAGCAGAATGCTCATCCTGCTGCTACATGTAATCATTCACTCTTCATGTAAGTAACATGAATTTTTTTTAAAAGAAAGGAGTATCAAAGATTTCTCATTTCTTTTGGCCTCAATACCTAAAAAATTGCCTTCCACCTTTACCCATTTTGGAATGTAAATGCAATAGGGACACTGAGCTGGAATACCATCTGACAGGACACGGCTGCGTGTTTGCAAGCAGGACAGCCTGCATCACGAAATTCGGCAGTGCCAAATAACATGGTGAACATAAATATCACTTGTCATCAGTAATGATACAGGTAGTGAAATGCATATTCCATTGGTGAGTTGAGGCTTGGAATTTAACCACAGAGATACAGTTGTTCTTATTATTACTATTTTAACATCCTTCCTGGACCTTCAGTAAGGAAGATAGAATATATTTCTTTTTTTATGAAGAAACTACTACAGTCAAGAGGAAATCTTACCCTGGGTGTTGTACTTAGTATTTGACAACATATGTAAAATCCCAGCTGGATAGACTAAACCTTCTTATTTAATGATTACATATCTAAGAGATTTCTTTTACATACTGGTTCAGTCAACATTCAGCAAACACTGTGCTCATGGTACCCTCACCTATATGCTACTTTCTGACACGGGAATATTAATATGTAGTTATTCTATTAGAATGTTACATAGGTGTATCTACTCCAAGGACTCTTTTGTAACATACATATTTATTGGTCAGGCACAAATTTTTAAGAGAGGCAGTCTCTTTTTCACAAATCAAGCTCCCACCTTTGTGCATAATGTATGCAGTTTTAAGATTAGGCTTTAGATCCTCCTTCCAAGATAAATTTAAATCCTTTCAGCATCACAGCTAGTCTGTATCACTTCCTTATCCTAAAATTGCTCACTTGTTGTTTATGTCTTTGAAATGCTGAAAGCAGAAAATAGACTGAAGGACTCATAGATAATTTTATTTAATCTTCAGTGCTACTATCAGTTAAAACAAAAACCCTAACATAGTTTTTACCTAAAGATTTGTAATTTATGTGACTGATAACTAGTACTTGATATTATAGAACAGGAGTGATTTTGGGGAAGGACTATATTTATATATGAAACAGAGAATGTAATAATTTTAACTGCTTTTTGTACCTCCAATCAGTTTCTGGAGTTCACAGAAATGCATCACATGGCAGAGGAGAAGACAGAACCCCACAAAATCAAGAGCCATGGAAATTCTCTTTTTTGCTTTGTTTCTAGATCAATTAGATTTGACATTAAAGGTGTTATGTTAATGTGATTCATTGAAATAATCATTCCCCTAACTTTATGCTCCCTGGGGTCGACCACATACACATCACAAGGCAAAGCAATCTCCCAATCCTGACCACTAAGAAATACTGAAGTCCTGTCAAGCACCTTTGTGAAACAACAGCTTCAAATCTTCACAGCATAAATGAAAAGGCAAACATACTTACTTCACACACTACCTCCCCTTTCCTCTTTCCCTTGTCAGTTACATATGTTTTTTTCCTACCAAGATTTGAATTATATAATTAGAACAAATTCCATTTGGATACATAAATTACAAACACGAAATTAATACTGCAACATGTCACGGTAATGTCTTATCTCCCTAGGAAACATATATACATACATAAATATAAACAAAAGACAGAAAGAGTTTAAAGCAATAATAATAATAATAATAATAAATTCCAAACCATTTAGAGAGTATAATGTGAAATTCTGGTTAAGATGAAGTGAATGGGAATTTAGTCACTGACTTTGTCAGAGTTGTTTTTGGGGTTTCTACATTCAATCTTGTTGAACACAGGTGAAAATAAAATGCTTCAGTTGTTAAACCCTTGAAATCCAGTACTTTCCCACTAGAAGAACGCATGGCCAAACTGAATAGCTACACCAGTTTATGCTATCTGTGCTCACATTTTCTATAGAGTCTTCCAGATTCAGAAAAAAAAATTATTTAAGATGTTTTCATATGATAATTTTGCTTGGGGAGGGAAGATTAAAATCCTTCTCTTCAAGGAAGTATCATTCTCTTAAACCCGCATTTTTCACCTGCTGTTCCTACTAAACCAGTGTTCAGTATTGCACAAGCACAATAAAGGAGGCATTGAGCAATCTAAATTAACGTAACTTTTTTTTGGCGTTTTCTCAAAAATATGACAAAACTAGTGGGATTGAAAAGTTCTTTGTTACTCAGTTACCCGTGCTTGTTCCTCAGACCTGCTCAAGTCTATGTTTTCTTGGTGAGTTCGTAGGAGTTTGCCTTTGGCTTGCATGCAACACTGCCCAGATCCAGTGTAATCCCAGGAGTTTGCCTTTGGCTTGCATGCAACACTGCCCAGATCCAGTGTAATCCCAGAACTGTGTAGGTGGCATACTGGTATATCACTGACTGTAGAAAGATTTCAGGGACTTTTCCAGTGACAGATTGCACAGTGTGCGCAGATAAGCGCAGTGACAAATACACTGGGAATTAAGTTCTTTACTTAGTTTTTAGGTCATTAAAAATCAATTTGGTTTAGTTTCTCTGTATGTTACTGGACACTACTCAGTTGTATGTAATACACAGTTTAAATAAACAGAAATATAAATTAAGTACAGTGTTTTCCTTTTGTAAATTGCAAGGTAATTTCTCCTAGTAAATTAACTTGGTCTGAGTGGGAAGAGATTAGGTATTTTGAGGTAAATCCCCTGCCAGCAATTACATTTCAGTACTTGAAAATTCAGCAACTGGCTGATTTTTATCCAAAACATTGTATCATTTGTCAGAGGTGTGTTGGACAGACAGGGACAGACTTCCATTTATCTGTACACCAGTAACTTGTCACACAACAGACAACACAGAAAGCTTCCTAACCCTGCACTACCAACAGGTAAGGTGTCCAAGGGTAAGCTGGTCTTCAGTTTCCAGCCTTATTCAACCTTCTAGCCTTTCTGAGGAGACATTGCTAAGCCACATGGGTAAAGTGCACTGTTCGTGGATGTGTCAGAAGATCACTGATGTAGAATCACTAGGCAAGTCTTTTCATAGACAAACGATATTCTCATGTGTCACACCCTTAGCACTAACTTTAGGACAATTTTTTTTTCTTCCTCATTGACCTCAGACATCCAGATCAGAAGTGAAGGAGAAGGAGCTATAATTCTCACAGGTGGTTTAAGCTAGGAAGAGCACAGAGTTTGTGGTCCTTAAGCCTTTGAGGAAGTGAAAGATATTCCACTAAGCGAGGCAGAGGAAGACCAATGCTTCCTGTTTTTTTCCCATGTAGGGAACTACAAAAGCACTGGCCTTGTGTTCCACTAGATGCCAGCTCCAAAGTATCCAAAGACACCACTGATCTAAGCAAAATGAAACAAGCTTCTCCATCTACCCCCATATCTTCTTTACAAGTATTTCTTTACAAAACTGCGCTCATCATGTGGACTTAACACACTTTGCATCCTCAGGAAGACCTGCTGTCTCTGGAGTTACTAGAATTTGTCCCTGTCTTATCTTTTCAGTAACACTGAGAAGAGTTGTTGCCTACAGCTCTGGCTTTTGCCTCTGTATGTGCTTTCCCCAGCTGTGCCCTGGAGCCAAGCTTTTGTCTCTTTTCACCAGTGCCTAGTGACAAAAAGCTCCAGCCCACATGCAAGGAGCAGTTCCTTAACATTTGGTATAAAATGAGTAATTGAAAATGCTGCATTTTCAGAATACGCTTCATTCCAAGCAACTGAAAAGGGGAAGAGGAGGGCCATAGCTTCAGCTTTCTGCCGTCCCGATAGTGAAGCTCATTTACACTACCAATAATCTGAACGGACTGGAAGTATGAACCTCGTTGAAATTCAATGAAGGCTGCTAATTGTGAAAAACAACATTTACATTAGGGCTTCGGGTAGTTAAGCCTGTTTCAAAGGCGAAGTAAGCTATACAAGAGAGAAGGCTGGTTTAACCGTTAACACGTTGCCCACCAAGGAATATGAAACACTTTATTCGCTTTTCCCCGAGCTAGTTGTGTGCAGCCACCAACTGTCCCCACGCATTGCCCCAGCGCAGCCGGCTCTGCTCGCTGACTGCAGCCCGCGCCGGGCCGGCCTCACGCCCCAGGCACTGCCGCTGCGCCCGGACCGCGCCCGCACCCGCGGGGCCGCCGGGCGGGAGGGGCCG
>VZRQ01002168.1:162880-322232 GCA_013397975.1 Machaerirhynchus nigripectus
CGGCCCCGGGGCTGAGCGGGGAGGTCCCGCGGGCGGGGCCGGGCCCGTTGGGACTCGCGCCGGGCCGGTGCGGGGCGAGGCCGCCGTGAGGGGCTGCGGGGAGGGCGGCCGGGCTTCGTCCTGAGCAGCGCCGCGCTGCGCACCAGGTACATCTCTCGGTGCTGCCGGTGGAAAGCTCTTCTTCAGCTTCCCAGCATTATTTTAAGCGCTTAATCACTCAGCGGCGAGAAACATTTAGTAACGTGTTTAAATTGGCCTAAAAAATGAGTGGTTTTGGCAGAGGCGTTGGTGGGGTTTGAATGCGGTTTAGACGGAGAGACAGGGTAGCGTCCCGTTGGGATGGTATTGCTAGACTGGGTCAGGGTTTGCTCTCACACTCGTTTTCTGTGGGAACGGGTGCAGAGAATGTATTCAACTTTAAAGTTTTCCCTGCTTGTTTCGCATACATTCTGCAAGGAAACCTGTATCACTGAAAGTGATGTCTTCAGAGTCACCTTTTGTGCACAATCACTATTTCGAGTGGGGGTTTATCTGGGGATTTTTTTGTCATGTCCACTGGCTAAGTGTACTGGAAGCATCCTTTCTTGACTGAATTTATTTTTGCTTTGGAAATATATAGGTTTAGTCATTCATGGGTAGTATTTGTA
Organism: Machaerirhynchus nigripectus; assembly: GCA_013397975.1. Taxonomy (NCBI): domain Eukaryota; kingdom Metazoa; phylum Chordata; class Aves; order Passeriformes; family Dicruridae; genus Machaerirhynchus; species Machaerirhynchus nigripectus. The sequence goes on from VZRQ01002168.1 coordinate 163,528, forward strand.
ACAGTACTGAACTCTGTTGCTTTTACTGTGTTATTTTCTTGCATTGATTTTTTTGTGGAAACGGGGAATAAATGTTCAAGGTGTGCTTATCCAGCAAATTAAATGTGTGATTGTGCAAGACTAGTCTGGTTTTGACTTACATAAAATCACATAATTGGTAAGGTTAGGAGGAACCACAGTGGGTCATCTGGGCCAACATCCCTGCTCAAATCAGAGTAACTCTGAAGGTGTGGTGGAATTGGCTTCAACATGAGTCAAAATAGAGTTCGCAACCTCCAGATCTAAGCGTTATCAATCCCAAAGCAAATTAGTTGTTTCTTCAGTTCTGTCACTTGCACTGAAAAAGTAAATCTGGCATTATGTGTGTGTACTCAGAACGTGTTCCTCCTTTTTGCTTGTATAGGCTAACAGTGTACATCATCACTAGGAGAGAGCTTAACAAGCTGATATTCCTGCTTTTAAGCTTTCAACCTTAAGGGTACTCCCAAGTGGAAAGCGTATTTCTGTAACTGTTTCCATGGGGGAAACAAGCAGGATTTGTTCCTCTGCTAGGTGACCAGTAGTGTGTTTATTGAATTAAACTGAAGAACAAAAAACATGTCTTTGCTTAGGAGGATCTCCAAGTACTTGTTTTCACTAAGGAAGCACGCTTAAAATTTAATGATGAAGACAAAGTGCTGAAGTGGAATGCTTTGAAAAAAGATGCAGGAAAGAAATTGCACATAAACAGAATTTGCTCAGATACGAATTGGGGACACAAAATTTTCTACCTACGCTGTAAGACAATATTATGTTATTTCTACTATGGTACCAAGTGAACTAGTTTTACTGGTATCTTTATTAATATTACTTTAGTATCTTAAGGTAATTCTGTAGATCAAATGAAGTTGGTTAGCATGTTCCTTTTTCTTCAGTGCCTTCCAAATTTAATGTTAAACTTCTGTTTCTAAAACATCAACAGAAACTGGCTCAGATTAGGGCCAGTTGGAGAGAGATGAAGGACTAAATTCCCTTTCTCAAGTTAATTACTCAATTTATACAGTTTTTTTTTTTTTCTGTGAGTGCTTTTAGTCAGGTCTTCCACTTGTAACTGTAGAGTGTTGGCAGATTGAGAAAGTTTGGGAGTTCATGGGAGAATAACTCTTGTTAAATTTGGACAATTCTTAGTTCCTAACATGTAATGTGATCAATGGCCTTGGCAAATGCAGTTTAGCTTTAAAACTGATCACTACACTTGAGTTTGAAGTTTTATGTTTTCAGTGGAATCATAGATTAGATTATTTGAAGGCCAAAGGGTAGCTCATGCAAGTAATCTCATAGACGTCAATGTAAGAATTAGAACGAATAAGTCATGTTATTTGGCCTTTCTGATAAATGGTAAGTCTACCAGTAGTATTGTATCTAGGTTCAATTAAAAGCTTGGCTCTTTTCCAGATGCAAGGATTTAGAGCATATTATTTTGTTGGTAGGTGCTACTCAGCTTGTGAACATGAATGGAGTTGATAATTTCGTTTGTTAGATAGGTGCTCATGATTATGAGGGTCTTACTCTTTCCAGTCATAAATTTCTGGTGGAGTTACAGTTTGGAAAGGATCTATAATTGCTCTATGAAAAAGATAGACTTGTGTAACTATGTGGTAATTAATAGGACTCAGTTACCTGGGAGCCTTGCATTCCTTTTGTGACAAAATACCTTTGAAATTTATTGTTGTTCAGGATGGACAAAGGGTTTTTTGTAGCTGACATTAAATCAAAGACAAAAGAAATGGATCTCAAACTCTTCCCTTCTTGAGTCACATGGATTTGTCTTCAGCTGTGAGCTGAATATTTTGAGTGCCACAGGTACTCAACCTGTGCGTGCTACCTACATCAGCTTCAGGACACTTTCATTGAAGGTGTTATGCAGTGGAACTGGTACAAGATTTTAGAAGTGTATCTGGCTGTTCAAGTCCCAGACTCAGTGTTTCCTGTCTTTCTTTTATTGATGAGTTCTGTAGAACAGAAATATAAATACTGTTTGACACAACAGCTGCTTTTCAGCTGGTGCCTTATAAAAAAGTGATTTTGTTGTTCTGTTCTAGGTCCTCTTCTGCTGGCCACTTAAATACAGTGTTCTTACCAGCTCATAGAAAATGTATAGTTAGTAACATAATTAGCTTATTTTTTTTTGCTTTAAAAGAAGACTGTAGAATGTCAGTTATACTAGATGAGACAGTATATAGAAAAGAAATACTTTGTAAAGTTCCCCAATCTATTTAAAATACTTCTTCAGTCTGTAGAATTTATAGAAAGTTACTAGAACTTATCACAGTATTTATGTTTTCTGAAATTTGCATGAGTACCTCAAGTGATGCCTTAGTTACCAAAAAAGAACAACCCTTCACAAATTAAGCACTATGTTCTCATTTATGGTGTTCCTTAAAGGAATCATTGAGGAGTTAAGGTCTAAGAGCTCCATCAGAAGGTTTGCCAGAAATTGTCGTGTTTGGCAGTATGTGACATGTTTAGAAATGGTAGAACCAGAAAGACAAGGAGAATTTGATTATTATAATTATGGAAATGTTATTGTGCACACATAACAAAACTCAGCATCTTTTACTGATGCTTTTAGTGTTAGAAATATTCTCTTAATAAGTCCCTTTCTTTAGAGAAAAAATTACTGTACCTCTCTGCCTGGATTTATTACACATCTGGGCATGCCTGACTGTGAATGCTGCCAAATTCCATGTTTAAGTTCTGAGTTCCCAACCAGACTTTGAATATCTTTGTTTCTTTCACACCAAATTAATTATGGACATAAGCTGACTGGATGGGTTTCTGATGGGTTTCTTCATTTTTGAAGTGACTTTGTTCCACCATTACTTATTCATAGCATAGACCAAGCATTCATGTAAGTTGAATTAAAAATGCTTTCTTTTTTTCACCCTCATCTATGTTTCAGCAAGTCAGCAATGTGGTGATTGTGGTTTATTTCTGAGAAGGCTAATCACTTTTTTTTATAGAGGTGGTGATGTTGAAAAAAGCCATGTGGAGTCTAGTTGTATAAAGTAAATTTTTTGAGCTGATAAATTTGTGGGGGCTGCACACAGGAATGGTTCAGATTTAAATAAACTTTTCTGAAGTCGCTTTCAAGTCATCTACTCACCTGTGTGATGACTTTCAAGTAGTTAGGAATGTTTTCTATGGACTGACTTGTTTCAGTTGTAGTAGTCTAACATGGGCAATGGTACCATCTCCTGTCCCCCTGCAGAGACTTACACTGAACCCTGAGGAGAAGTGCTAAAGGAGGCCCAGAATGCAGTTCTGGCATAACCCTGTTTCCTAGAATGTCTTAATAGAGGTTCCTTAAATATTTACCCCATGTGGCGACTGAAGTGCCAACATGATTTTATTTCCTTAGGCTGTGTAGGGCAGTGATACTGTATTCTGTATCAGAGTTTTAGTGGGACTTTGGAAGATGCTTGTTTCAGTACATCCATCTTTCCAATGGTGAGGAGTTTTATTTCTGTGGTGCAAACTATTAGTTTTGGTCATTGGGCTGTTGACTGAAACAGTCTGAGAGATTGTTATTAAAAAAAACCCAAAAACCTTCACCAAATATTGTGCTTCTTAGCTTCCAGAAAAATTTTAACAGCTCCAAGTGCAAGATCCAAGAGACCTGTTAAGTCCATAAAGTGAAGCTTAGGATGAAATCACAGTATAATTTCCTTTTTAGGGTGTTGCTGTTCAAGCCAAGAGAGCTTGGAAAGGAGAGTGGGGAAGAAGAGTATAAACTGAGCAGAAACAACTATTTACTTTTTATTTTCCCCAACTTACAGTAAGATGAAGCTTTCAGAACTCTTATTTTTTTTGAAAAGTAGGAAAATTAAAAGCATGAGCTGGATGGTCTCTTTTTGGCATGCCTGGTCCTCACCTGACTCCTCACAGCCTGCTTACAGTGTTCACATATGAATATTTGAGGTTTATAAAAGTCTTTGTCCTTCCCTCTTTCTCTCTGTGTCAAATCAAGTCCTGTAACTGAATACAAAGGTTTTTGAAAACTTTTTGTCTACTTTTTTGTGCTTTTATCTCTGTATAGCTTTTCTCATGTTTTCATGTGGCTCAAGGTACGTGCGTAGTGTTGTTTTAATCTTTTCTGATGTGCCAACCTTTGTGTGGTCTTCTACTCTGCAGAACGCATCTTGTTGTTTCCCCCTCCATTAAACCTATGTACTTCCATACCCCAGAGTAGTAAGGAAAATGTAAACAACCTGTATGAAGCTGAAATAATCAGACTTGTGACAAACATAACTACTTTTATTGCATCTCTGCTTGTCGTGCTTCATCAGTACTTAGTAAACTCTTTTAAGAGGAAACCTGCTCAGGCATTGTCACTGAAGTGCCTTTTAGTTTGCTCTAGGATTAATAGAGGGTGTAGGTAATACTGTGCTCTTGAGGGAATGCACCATGCAGACAAGGATTTCCTGGACAGTGTAAAACTTTTATAAAAGCTAGAGAAAGACCTCTTGCTCATCTCCCAGGTGACAGTTGGATATGAGGTGAAACATTTCCAGTCTGGATAAGAGGGAACAAAACTTGCTTGTAATTGTCCCCGTCCCTTTTTTGCACTATATAGGACACAAGTTGCTGCACAAGAGAATTAAGTACCAAAAGTGCTGTTTTTTTGGCACTGAGGTCCATAATGGAGAGCCATCCAGTAGCACATTCTACTCTTGAATCCACTTACACAGGCCTAAGTGATTAAGTTAGCACTTTTAGATTAATCTAAGGGGAGATCTGTGAGTTGAACTGAAGGCAGACCTTGGCTTGCACAGCTTGGTATTTGTAAAATAAATACATTAAAAAGTCTTTCTAATGGCAGTATCCTGCAACAGTTGAAAGGCTAAACAGAAGAATGGATTTCTCAGAGAGTTCATCCTCCTATTCATTTCTCGTAAGAGCTCAATCAACCAGCTGTGAGTTTTGCAGATGACTGAAGTCTCTACCTAAGTGGCTTGTTGCTCCCTGTAAGCCAACTTATTAAAAATTAAATTATTTAATATATTTGAAAACAGTAAAGATTTATGTCAGGAGGAAGGTACTTGAACACATTACCATTACAGTCTTAGAAAAAGCTGGTGTTCTACATAAAGTGACTATATGAACACGGTGACCATGAAGAATACAGTTTTTACAGACATGATTAACACTGGGGAAAATTAATGAAAACCAAGTTATTATCAGACAGTAATAATCCTATTACTGTATTCTGGAAAAACACATAGAAAAACCCCCACGGAACAACATTTAAAAATTGATGGTGCTACTTCTGCTGTTAAGTCAGTGAATACTGTATGTGCCAAGATGTACTGTGACACAAGAGTTTCCAACATAAGCGTCCTCCCTATTACATCTAAGTTGCTTCAGCCAAAATTTAAAAATAACATAAAAACTTTACTGCATTTTGGTTCCCGTCTGGAAAAATATAAGGAGTTGATGGAAGAAGTCTACATTCTTACGTTTCTGAAGGGAAAGACATCAAGAAGCTCTCATACCTGGGCAGTATGATGTGTTTCTCTTGCTCTTTTTAGCCTTTTGTCACCTGGTATAGACTTGAATAAGGCAGAATATCACAGAACAGCAGCCAGAAGCTTACCATTCATTACTACCCTCCTCCTCAGCAGTAACTTCTATAAATTTGGGAAATATTTTTATTGAAATCCAAAATCTTAGTAGGGGATGACTACAGAAGACAGAATGAGACCCAAAGACTATGGATGAAATAAGTGTGGATTGAACAAAGAAGTTTGAAGTGCAGCAGTAGGCTGCATGATTTGAAGTCAATGAATGATTGTTTTGGGCCATGATTTCCAACATAAGTTTCTGTAACCAGCTGTTTATGCATTGGCAGTGAAAACCTGCTCTGCCTAAAACTTAGCATAAAAGAACTAATAGTTTATTAAATGTTAAAGACTGCCAGTAAATATGTATTTTCAACAGGAATTGTGAAGTTTGAATGTATTTTTCCAAAAGTGATTTAACAAAATACGTTACAGAACACAACAGCTGTATTTATGTTTTGCACTTTCTTCATCTTTAATCCTATGAAAGTATATCTGCTGTAGTACAAGGCAAGCAGTTGCTGAAGGTAAGTCCTAAATGTCTTGATATATCATCTACGGGTGCACACTTGAAAAATAGTAAAGTGAAATAGCATGGCATGAGCTAATTAATATTAATGATAAGAATACAGGCTCCTTTTATGCCATCTTCCTGTCTTTGTTTCCATTAAACTCTTTAATTTGCAAAGAATGTGATATTAATACAGAACTGCAACAGGTACAACACAACAGACAAAAAAGTCCAGTTTTTCAAAGTGTGTTCGTTCATTTGTTTTAAGAAAAGCTCTGTCAATGCTAGTTTGAGTTTGAAATTAATAAGATGGTGTGAAATGTTGTGAGACCTCGGTACCAATGCTACAAGGTTGGAATTGGTCAAAATAGAACACTCTTCATGGAGAGCAAACAAGGGGTAACAGATCTATGCCTGAGCCTTTAATTCGTATTTTCTAAGTTTTCATTTTTTCTGCTGACCATAAAGAAATGTTTTATACTGTCGTCTTCTTCAGACACTTAGCTCTTTGTAAATAAAAATGACTTAGTTGTAGCTGAGAAAGTGAAGACAGCTGGTTACATCTTTACCTGTAGTCTGTGTATAGAACTCTTTCCCACACTTGGGTGGCTCAGCACCTGTCGTATTTGATTAGATTTGCTTGATACACAAGTGAAAATTTTTCATCCTACTACAAAAACTTTGCATATTCATGCTGGGATCTCTGAGTCATGCTGTATTCATCTATTATGAAGAACAATACAAATGTTCATTTAAACAAATGAGCAAAATAATAACAAATGAAAAGAATCCCTTATGCCTAATTCTGTAATGTCCACCACTATATATCTGCAAGTACATACTGTTCAGGATCATTAAGAGAAAGGATTTAGGATTCTAATACAGAAAAGGTTTTAAATAAGTTTAAGAAGAACATAATGGCCGAATGTTTTGGAATGTATCATATGACATTTATTTGAATAGATATGGTGAAATAGTATTTTATATCCTGCTTTTTTTTCTTAAAAAAATATACCAAAGCTAGCATCTTTTTCTTTGCTAGTGCCCAAACGACATTGTTGCAAAAAGAAAGGAACACAAATGTTGTTTTCCCAACTCTTTTGATTGGATCTTTTGATTTTATCTGGACGTTGAAACAAATCCTTAGCTAGCGTAACTGTCCAAAGACTTGCAAAAAGTCAGTTGAGCTGTGACCATGTCAGTATTTCACTTTATACATTTACTCAGTTTCCTGCTATCTGGATTTTATTGCTATGCCTGGGATAATTAATTTTCATTCACAGCTTTGAATAGTTTTGGAATTCTTGATGTGACTGCGTTCAGTCAACAAGAAGCTCTGCCTCTGTCCCTATTTGTCTTTGCCAGGCCCATCTCAGAAAGTGAGAACAAAGTCAAAAAACCCCAGATGAGATAAAAACCTAAATGTACAGAAAGTATTTATTACAGCCTTTTGTTTAAACATTGGAAAATTATTAGCAAACCTCACTCTGAAATGCCGGAGTTAGAGGAAGGTCCATTCAAACTCCTCAGGGCTACAAAGTGCTCAGACAGGGCTGGAGTCAGTACCAGGAATTTCTTGGCTCCTGTACTCAAATTTAGACTTTTGTAATGCGGTTTTTATTTCTGGGGGATGAGACACTAACATCATTGTCTACTGAGGTCTGCCAAACAAAATAGAAGGCATGCTTGGTAGTTCAGGAGTAAACCTCTGTCCTAGTCAGCTAGTTGCATGTGTAGTTGTTTGCAGGACTGAGGCTTAAGGAGAAAACTAAAAGCAGGGAATATAGGATCATTCTGAATCAGTATTGTATTTGACACAAAGCAAGCAGCTTGCCTCATTACTTGCCAGCATCAGTGGCTACACTTGTGGATGCTACTGAGTAATTTGTGCTCCATCCATTCACATTTCAACTCTTGGTGTCTAGGTAGTAGAGACAAGGGATGCTGGCAGTTGTGCTGGTTTTGTTGCCTAAATACCTCACAACGTATAGATGGTTTAGTGTACAAAAGAAGAGATTTCCCCATAAAATGTAAGAATAGAATTGCAGCCTGGATTTGCTTGGAAGTAACCTAGTTTGAGATGAGAATGGGAAGTGTGAGTAAGCAAAGAAAGGAAACACAGTTTTTGGATGAGCATCTTTTTTAATCCTAGGAAATTATATTGTAGATGAACAGTCTTGAAGTTGTCAGATGTCTTTAAGCACAACAGTTTTCATTCTCAGGTTCTTAAGATAATTAATGTAATTCTGCTACTTAATTTGCTGACAGAACCACTTTATTAATACATGATTTTTAGGCATTCAGAGAAGCAAGCTGAGGACAGGTTTGAACATGTTTCCTGGCGATCTTTAGAAAGCTAGCCCACTTTTGACATTTCTTGCCTTTTTAAACTTGTTTTTGTTTGGTTTTGATCTGTTCCTGCACAGGATTGTGTATATTAGATATGACCATTGTTTTAGCATATGATTTATTTTCTGTCAGCTTCTTTATATTTGTTAGAAGTATTGCATGTTGCATAATCCTTGAAAACACTGGCAACAATGTTGCAGTGCTCTTAAGTTTTAAAAAGCCTTTGCTTTGTGCTTTCTATGTTATGTTGTTGTATGTATATTTGATTTGTATAATTGTATATTTGGTATGTATAATTGATTTGCATGTATGCTTAATCAATTTCCAAAGCTTCAATTGCTTAGCAACTTCACTGTTTCTCGGTTTATTCCTGTGGCACTTCTCTTGAAGAATAGTAACCACTGTAAATTAAGAAATACTTACATTTGCACGAATGCTTGCAAAAAAATTGCATTTCAGCCCTAACCTTAAAAAAATTTAAAACTCCTGAAAGAGTTCACCATTTACAGTGCCTGAAAAGAAGGGAATCTACTGCAGCCTGACATAGCATGAGCAGCAGTACAGCACAGTTTGTGAGCAGTGTGAGCGCTAACCAATGTACTTGCACATGCACCCAACTTGGGATGGCAAAGTTAAACTTCTGCCCTCAGGCAGAACGCTCTGTTCTACCCTGAAGCTGATACGTGAAAGGTAGTCAATATGTAAAGTTTACTGCTTTGCATGTTTCAACAATCAGCTGTAGAATCACTTGCCACTATGTATCTAAACCTTTATATTTAAGAATTAACGCATGCAACAAGCATCTGAACGTTTCTTTCATCATGCAAAATATTCAGATGTGTGTTTTTTTGAAAAGACCTAAAAAAAATTATTTCATAGAACAATATCTCTTATAATAGAAGGCATATCCTTTTTCCAACACATTTTCTTTTGTCCTGTTGCTCACATTAGACAACCATCACTAGGAGGAAAGGTAGATAAACCAGGTTTTCATGATACTGTTCATGAACTTGCTGCCCATGGTGATTTGTGGAATTTCTCTTTTTTTTTTTTCAGTAGCTTCTTGCCTTGATAATAGGATGAGGATTGGGAATCAAAATTTTGCTTCTTACTTAGGAGTTCACAGTCTTGCTGTTAAAATATCACGTGAGAGAACACGTGTGGGTATCGGACTGAAGAGATGCTTTCTTACATGCTTACTGAGATTAATAAAGATTTTGGATAACCTCTCCATGCTTGCTCTGTCAGCTTTTGGTTGGGTTTTTTGTTGCTGTTGTGTGTGAATATTTTGGAGGGGTTTGTTTTTTTGTTTTTCAAATGTTGAAAGTCTTACTTGTGCAAGGAGTCATGGCCATGCTCTGATGTATTTGTAGTCTTTGGAGAATTAGAGCTTGAATGGGTTTTTTGCTTTTGGGTTTTTTTTTCCTTTCAGCAAACATCTCTTTCTCTCTTAGTGTCTTGGCAATATACAGAGTATCTGTGCATTTCTGTGCAATATATATCCAATAGTATAACAGGGTTGAGCAGGTTTATGCTCATGTTGGAAACGTATTTTGTCGTAATTTTGTCATAAATTTTGTCCACACACCTATATGTTTTCTAGTCATTGTGGTTTACTTATTTATTTATTTATTCTAGAATGCTTGCCTGGGGAAAACAGCACTGCTGTGTCGGCAGAATACAGGACATTTTCTTGAGATTCAGGGTTGTTCAAGCAGTCCTTTTACTTCAGTTGTTCCTGGTTACAGCAAGCAAAGGTAAGAGAATTTTTTCCTGATTTGTCTAGTGTTGGAATTCCAAATAAATAACATTAGTCTTGATGAATAGAACTTTTGAATATATTCAGGACAGGCGAGTTTTTGCCTTGTGAAATCAAGAGGAAAAACTGTCACTAACAAGAAATTAAACAGTTTGTGCGTAGCATTTTGGATGCCTTTTATGTTTTCATAAAAAGTCATTCGTAGTAACTTCTTCTAGGCTATGGATGAGGAGAGAACCAAAACACAATTTGTAATAACACGAAAAATTATTTTATTGCTGGGTTTTTTTGAACTGAAAGTGTTACTATTTTCAGAACATGTTGTTAAATCTTTTACACCGCTCTTACAAAATCACCACAAGATCCTTTGAGCTTCGCTGTATTTGGGGTGTATGTGCGTGTAGAACACCTCCTGCACTGATCCTGGTTGTGGATCTGACTATGGCTAAGGAAAAGGTAATAAGGTCCTTATTGTGCCAGGACCTTATTACATGTGACAAACATGTAACAGAAATGGCATATTTGAACTTGGCAGTTTATGCTCTTTATGTAACAGTAAATGAAAAATAAATTCATAAGGTTCTTGTACAAATTGGATAACTGATGTGGTGATGCTTTTGTGTGACAAAAAGTAGAATAAAGCGGGGTAAAATAATTTGTGTTTCTTCATGGCTATTCTGTAAACTGATGGTTAGTCTGCCACTACTCTGGACCTCAGGTGATAAAGATAACAGTGTTTGTCATTCATAAAATTTCCTTATATCAATAGCGTGTAATACATTTATCGTATTAATAATGTGCTTAGAGTATTAAAAAAATTGATAGTGCTTTTTGCCATGTACTTACTTAATGGCTAATTTCAGAAGCTGCATTTGTGGCATGTTATTTTACTCTAGAAGGTCAGAACTTGCAGGTCAAATTTACTGCCTGACTTTTTAAAATTTAAGTATGCCTGCTTAACAACATTGTACAAGCAATGAGATTTCATAGGTTACAGACTAGACTATTTCTTACTCTAATTCTCCAAATACAGTAATTTTCACAAAATGTGTCTATTGAGACAGAATCTGAGATTCAGGTGATAGACCTGTTCTAAGATGGAGAGGTTTTAACTTCTTGTACGTTAAATAGTTAAAAGGACGGATTGAAGATGGACAGATGTCATAGAAGGGTTTTTCCAGGGAAAATTTGATTGTATCTAAAGTTCTGAGGAAGCAAGTAAAGAGGGATTTCCTTTTTCACCTTTGTATCACTTAAAACTGTCAGTAATCTTCAAGAAAAGCTAAACTGACACAAGAGTGTGTTTATATTTTCCCCCTATTTTGTTGGTGTTTTTTGGTTTTAGGCTGTTAGTACTATCAGCAGCATCTCTACTCAGTTCTCTCCTCTTCTGATGTGCCAAAATATGTTTGTGTTCTCCAAAAAATATGAAGAGAGAAGAACTTTGTGTTCTTTCCGATGCTCAGGATGCTGGATAATGTGATGTTCTTTATCCCCAGCTAAACAAATAGAACTGTGAATCAAAAGGAGGGATGACATTGATTTTGAGGAAGCAGTTCTTAGCTTCATATTTTCAAAACGTTCAACAGAATCAAGTGACCCACATGTAGAAAGTTTAGAGTTCTAAACTTTTTATAAAGAACAGTTACGAGCTGTAGATGGAATATTTGAGTATACAAGAATCTTTTGATGTCATTTTAATGGACTGTAGTGAATCAGATTTGTCACAGGTGGCAAACACTTGCAAGGAAGTTAATGACTATTGTTGTTACTAGTTAAAATCCAGACTGTGCAGACACATAAACTTGTGACTATTTTTATTCAAGAGAATACCTGATTGTTTTAATGCTCAGCTATACTGATATAGTAGTTATTAGTAATATAAGGAAAATAACACCAGTGCTTATGTACTGAGAGAATCTGCTTCTGTAGGTCTAATTCGTAATACCTATGGTTGGCTACCTCTTGTAAAGATATCAATTATCACTATCTAAGAAGGTTTAGAAAAAAGGAGATTGCATTTTTGGTTTATATTGTCATTCTCAGAAAGTTTATTTTAAACATTTGGAGTATGTGCATACATTTCAGAATTTCTTTTAGGGCTTAAGAGAACATGCTTATTAAGTACATGCTTTTAGTTTTAGTGAGGGTAAAACCCCCAGGTTTTGCATCTATTAGAGATAAGTATAGTAAGAAGAAAAAATTTGCATTTCTGAGAAGCCTTATGTGCCCAAATACAGCAAAAGACATTGAACAGTCAGCCCACAATTACTATTGCATGGAGTCTCCTTCACTCCAAATTGTGGGGTTTTTTGAATTTTTTAAAAAATTATTGTCATTATTTATTTTTTCCTGATTTTTCTTACTCTGGAGATGTTTGAAGCATTCTTTTCACTATGCTACCTTTTCTGTGCTGTGGTGATAAAGGTGTGTTCATGGCTACTTTTCTGAATGTATTGTGTTGTCTGGATGCAAGGAGACTAATTATAAGACAGGAACGCCACTGTCAGAGTGCAGGCAGTTCCAGCTCCTCAGTTCTGTGGTCAAGGGTGGGTCGCAGCCCACAGGCACCATTGCTAGAGAAAATAAGTGCTGATTAACAGATCTTCCAAAGGCTTTACTGTAATGTCATCTCCTACTGACATTGCATCCACCCACATACCGAGGAGACTTAGTCAAGATAACACTGATAATTAATTTCTAACATAATGCTGTGCTGCATTCACTTGGAACAGCAAAGTGCATTTTCTGACTATGATTATGATTTCCTTCATGCTTTTTCAGCATTCTTTGGGTAGATAAAGCGTATTAAAATTTCCAACCCTGTCTTGTAACAATTCAGATAGCATTGGTATCTATTCTATTAACTTTGGCATCCCTTTTTGGTACTTTTTATTTTATGACTGTTTAGAGCAAAGTGGGCCAGCTTTCCAGTTCCCAGAAGGGTAGACCTCTCTATATAAACATTTTTCTTAGTTTAAATTGGTTCTTCAGGCCTTGCATATTGATCAACAGCAGTCTTTTGGATTATATAAAGCAGACCAGAAGAATCATCAGCAGATTGATCTCATTTTGCATAATTTCTGTTGGCTACCTGTCTTATGGCTGTTTTCATCTGCAAGTTTATGTTCACTCTGGCTCCCTTGACAACTTTGAAGTGACAATTTCCCTAAAGAACATAAGAGAATTTAGCAGCCCTTTAATTCACTGTTGGCACATCAACACTGATTTAATGCTTAATGTGAAATCAAGCCTCTCTCAGAGTATGTTCATTTCCAAAACCAAGTCTGCTGATGATATTTCAGGTTTTGATTAGTATTTTTGCTCAGGAATGGAATTCTAGTCTGTCAATTTGGATAGCTAACTTCAAGTGACTTCAAGTTTTGAAGCTGTGTCAGGAAACTTCCTTTACCAGTCAGTTTGGCCATCTCTGCACATTCAAGATTGCTTATAGGAATTTTGGAGGCAATATGAGTCATGCAAGTATACTTCTGACATACACTGTCTGAGGAACAGCTGCTGCATCAAGTCTTTCAAAACCTTCAGCAAAATTTCTACTTAATAATGAAAGACTTAAGCAATTTTTTTTATTTGGAAAGACTGTGTCACCAGTGTTGGCATGTTACTAGCTGGCTGTTTCCTTTATAAAAGCAGTTTCCTTATGATCTGTCCATGCTGTAAGGTGGTAGATCTAATTTAATTTTAGTTTAAAAGGTAGGTACATTTGAGCCTGTATCTAAAAATCTTGTCTTTTGTGACACTTTCCCCTCACATCCAGTCTTCCTCATCCAGCTTTTAAGTAATTTTAGAAATTAGTTTTCCATGCTGAAGTGCTCTTAGCTGAGTATCCCAGATTTTGCTTTCAGACTCTGACAAGTGGCCAAACTGAATGAGTGAATTCATGCTGCAGGGTTAGGCAGGGGAGGCTTGCTGTTGGGTCAAGTACGTCTTTCTTCTCCATTGCCATTTAGAACTAACCTAAGTATTAACTCACCATTCAGTATCCATTGTCTGTGAGTTAGGATTTTCACCTAATTCAGCCTGTACCCAGAGATTTTTTTTGTTTGGTCTATAGCCTTGCATGGTACTTCCATGTGTGCTGAACTTCAGAAATGATTCAGGATTGTGAAAAATGCCTGTGAGCTTCTGCTAGTTAGCATCACAGAGAGAGTCTCGAAACTATAGGATGCAACAAGATAAGGTATCAATGACTTCCCATGAAACTGGATTGATATATTTTGTGTTTCAGACTTTTTCTGTTAGCTTGTACCTATCAAGCTGCACTTGAAAGTTAGGATCTTTCTCCTTGTTTTCACTTGTTGCTATTGAAAAAGAAATTTGAGAGCCTGGAGGTCAAGAGACAGAAAAGTTGCCAGAACTGGCCTTATGAAAGCTGGTGCTCTGGTTGCTTGAGAACATCACAGAAGAGCTGGCTGCAGTCTAGACAGCTACCTAGGACTATGAATGTAACCTACCCTGAAAAAAAACCTCTCATCCAAGTTGCCTGGAAGTTTGTCTTCTTACAGGAGAGCTAATGGAAAAGGATGTTTTCCTGTGTTGGCTGATCTTTTTCTGCTTGCCACCCATGACCAATCATGATTAATCCTGCAAGTCCTCTGGAGCATACATAAAAGCTCTGCATATATTGACTGTTTCATTTTTCTGTTGTTCCATTTCACATTCCAAAGGAACTTTTTCTTATTTTGTTGCTGATGTGTACACCATAAAGCAAGCAACTATGATAATGACTGTGCAATTAGAGTGTGCATATTTCCACAAAAAAAGAGTCAGCTCCAAGGAGTTTACATCTACAGCCACAAAAGTCTGTCCTTTCCTGTACTGGGACAGTGGAGGAAACAAGGCACCTACGAGAACTGAACAGTTATGATCAATTTTCACTGTTTGGGGCATTGTCTGGAACTACTTGTTTTATAGGGAAGGTGCCCTGCTGGACCTGTTGTTTATGAGCAGAGGGGGCTGGTGGATGATGTAATGGTTGGAGGCCTCAGCAATCACTAAATGATAAGTTTCTGAGTTTTGGAGAAGTAAGGATGGGAGTCAGCAGAACTGCCACCTGGATTCTGGAAGGGAGACTTTGGCATGTTTAGGGGACTGGTTGACAGAGTCCCTTGGGAAGCAGTCCTGAAGGGCAAAGGAGCCCAGGAAGGCTGGACACTTTTCTTTAAGAAGGAAATCTTAAAGGGGCAGGAGCAGGTCATCACCTGCTGAAAGATGAGCCAGTGGGGAAGATGGCCAGCCTGGCTGAACAGAGAGGTTTGGCTGGTACTCAGGAATGAAAGAAGAGATTATGACCTTTGGAAGAAGGGGCAGGAAAATCAGGAGGACTACAAGGATGTCTTAAGATTAGGCAGGGAGAAAATCAGAAGGGCCAGAACTCTTTTAATCTGGCTACTGCCCAAAAACCCAAGAATGTTTCTATAAATTCATTAGCAACAAAAGGGCTAAGGAGAATCTCTAGCTTTTACTGGATGAAGGGGGAAACGTTGTGACAAAGGAGGAGGAGAAGGCTGATGTACTTCATGCTTTCTTTGCCTCAGTCTCAGAGTACCCAGTGCTCTGAGCTGGAAGACAGGGATGGGGAGCAGAATGAAGCCTCAGTTGTATGAGGTTCAAGAAGGCCAAATGCCAGGTCCTGCACTTGGGTCACAACAACCCCATGCAGCACTACTACAGGCTTGCAGAAGAGTGGCTGGAAAACTGCATGACAGAAAAGGATCTGGAGGTGTTGATTGACAGCTTCTGAACATGAGCCAGTGTGTGCCCAGGTGGCCAAGAAGTCAACTGGCATCCTGGCCTGGATCAGCAATAGTGTGGCCAGCAGGACCAGGGCAGTGACTGTCCCCCTGTACTGGGCACTGGTGAGGCCACATCTCAAATCCAGTATTCAGTTTTGGGCCCGTCATTTCAAGAAAGACATTGAGATGCTGGAGCAAGTCCAGAGAAGGGCAACAGAGTTGGAGAAGAGTCTGGAGCGCAAGTCCTGTGAGGAGCAGCTGAGGGACCTGGGATTGTTTAGCCTGGAGAAAAGAAGGCTCACAGGAGACCCTATCACTCCCTACCTTAAGGGAGGTTGTAGCAAAATGGGGGTCAGTCCCTTCTCTCTAGCAACCAGCAATAGGACAAGAGGAAATGGCCTCAAGTTGCATCAGAGGAGGTTTAGATTGGATACTAGGAATTTTTTTTTTGTGGAAAGGGTTGCTAAGTATTGAACCAAGTTGTGGAGGAAAGTGGTTGAGTCCGTCCCTGGAAGTGCATAAAAGATGTGTAGATGTGGTACTTGGGGACATGATTTAGTGGTGGACTTAGCAGTGCTGGGTTTACAGTTGGACTCAATGATCTTGGAGGGCTTTTCCATCTTAAATGACTCTCTGAGTCTACATGGTCATCCTTCATCTTGTGCATAAGTTTTACTTCAGAGCTTTCATGAGCAGCTAGGATTTATTGATTGCCTCCAAATTTGTCACTTCCCCACCACAAAAATAAATCCAAAGGAGTAGGTTACAAGATTGTTTCTTAATGCGTTGTTTTGAAAACTCCTAGGAAAATGCCAAGAAACAGTAGTATATGGAAGAATAACTTTCATATAAAAGATCTTTTTTAAGACTAAATCATTTTACAATTCACCTTTTCTTTATTTAGATCAGGAGGATTTCCTAGGGCGATACAAAGCCGTCTTTAAGACTGCATGTGAAGATCCTTGGAGTATGTCATCAAGAATTTCTCTGCATCCCTTGAGAGAATTCCTTGTCTGTGTGCATCTGAAGCTGTATTCCTCAAATAGTCCATGGACAGCATATGTATATGCTGAAAAAACTCTTCACACCAATCTCTCTGCAAATGAGTATGATCTTGGACTTACAGGAGATCATGGTAAACTGAAGATATGGTTGTTCAGAAAACAAATAAATACATCTGTAAGACTTCATAAAAATGCTTGGAACCAAATCTGTATCCAGTGGAAAAGTGACAATGAGGAGATGAAAGTATTCATAAATGGAAAAGAAAAATTGCACAAGAAACTAAATGGGACTGGGAATTTGCCTGGGAAAGGCCAGTTCTTACTTGGCTGTTCAAAGCTGCCAGGTACAGCTGCGTCACCTCCCCAGGGTATGACTGGGGAGCTGTACCTGTTCAGAATGTGGGACAAGGCAAATATGACACAATCTAAGGACTGCCAGGATAGTGGTGTTATACGCTGGAGAAAGGAGGATTGGACCTATAACACGACAGTAGAAGAGGATAACTCTTTACAATGTGGTAAGTACCACTGCATTGCTTCTGAAATAGTAATTCAGTCAAAAGTTGATCTGAGTGTCTAGCATTTCTCTTCCAGATTTTACAAAGTCTCAGTCTATTAATAATTTCTAGCTAAATTCTTGATGAAATCATGTGAGGACTAACAGCTTTTGCTAGTTTTTATCCAAATGAAAAAGTATATCATCAGTACTTTAAAGACTTTTACCTTGCTTCAACTTTTCTGTCAACTATTTGGGTAGTATGAGAGCAGGTGCATGCAGCTAAAACTCCTTGGAGTATTGGGACATGTGTCAATCTTAAAATAATTAATTTACACATCTTGTGTTCGGGGAATAAATACAGAGGAAAGCATTGCTGGTTGTCATTCTGCACATTTGCTGGGCCATAACTTCAATGAGTGTAACTTTTCACTGCTTCAACTGGCACATTACACCATCTTCAGCTGGTAGGGTCTCCATCTGCAAAAATTATAGGAGGATCCAATTTCTTCTTTATCAGTATCAGTAATGTCTCCTTTATTAAAATGACTTAATGGTTTCTCACACATTTCTCAAAATTCCCCTCTGCCCTGAAAAAGAACCATAAAAGCCTTTGAATTAAACCAAACCAAGATTTTATTTTCAGAGAAATTGAGTTCAAGCAAGAGAATAATCCTATTTTTAGCTTTTTCTATCATACATGTTGGTAAAAAAGACAAATTTGAATCAAGCTTTGGTGGAATACAATTTATCAATGATAGGAAATTATATTATCCCCTAAGAGATTTTAATTTAACTAGCTCAGTTTTTTCCTAAAATTTTTATATAGCATCAGTGATTCAGTTTACCTGTGGCACCAATTGTAATCTTCATCACCTTTATCCTTAAGAAATGTGCCTATCTATTTCATGCAGATTCAAAAACATCTTTTATCTACGTAATCTTATAACCACTGCTTGACTGGACTAGATTCAAAATGTCCTAGTAAGGGCAGTAAAATAAGGTGACCAGATTTCTTTTTCTGGGAGAGAAAGAAACCTGTCCGACAAACAGGACTCATGGAGAATGCTGCTATCACAGGTTTGTAATTAATGAAATGCCTTTACTGTCCCTGATGCTGTAGTTGGGAGAACATCATCTTTGTTGAGTTGTGTGACTTGGGAAAGGAGCTGAAGAAAGAGTGTCTTTCTTTTACTCATATGTGATTGAAGGAACACTGCCCTAAGGCTGAAAGGGGGAGCATTCTGGGTACCAGACATAACTTTGGTACAAAGAAAGTCTGAGAGAGCTATGTCTGCATAGTGGGGAAAATCTCGGAAAAAATCAGAGTGGAGCATTTGATTGTCTTTTACTGATGCACAGAAAACACAACCTCCTAGTTTTCTGTTCCAGCAATTTCTGCCCTGAATACAGAGCATCCTTGAGCACCACAGGGCAGCTTGATCAGGCAATGCCCAGCTCCAGCCCCAAGTGATTAATGGTTTTAGAATTCATGATTTAGCGGCTTGTGGAATCCTTTGTCTACCTGCTCTCTAGTGCATGTGTAAGATGCGTGGTTTCCAAAGCTCTGTTGCTTAGCCAAACTGAATAACCACGCTGGCCGGGGTTTGTTTCAGTGCAGAGACCATCTCTACTGCCAAATATAAGTTATTTCCTCTAGATAACCTGGGACATTAACAGCTTTTCAAAGAGAAGCTTGCTGGAATTTTTTTACAGCTTATTTGCCTCTCTTCAGTAATAGATGCGTTTTAGCTGATTACCCCCCCAAGTTGTGCTGTGAAAAGCATATATTTAGCAAATACCAGTCCAATAGATAACAAAGCTTTTACGGTAGGAATATCTAATAGTCCGTGTCAGGTGATTTTAATTGATGTTGCTACTACTCTTGCAATCTGATTTCTTTCAGTAAGTTCCTCCAAACACTTGTATAAAAATTACCTGATTTGGGAAGCTTCTCTGTTTTTTGTTAAAACAGAACTTTGAGTATGAAGTATGCAGAAGGATCTAATTTTACATATGCAATGAACGTAACTGGTGAAGGGCTAAAGTTTAGAAAGTCCTAAACTTTGTAGGCACAAAAAGTGAAAAGGAAGTGGTTCATTACAGTCATAATTGTGCTGGAGGACAAGTTTCAGAATTTTTTTTGTGACCTGGTTGGCGTTTTGTGCCTACGTAAAACAATTATTTGTAAAATGTTCTGTCAAAGGCTACCATAATTTCTGTGATTTCTTCTTTGCTTAACCACTCAGGGTCTCTGTGCAGTGTAAGCAATTGTCTAATTGGCGGTGATCCACTCCTTTAGGAAGTCTAGATTTACTTAGCATCACTTTTCCTGCCTTTCTTTTTGTTGAGTCTTCTGATGCTTTTAGTTTAATTTTTATAATTTATTTTTGTGAAAGTTTTTCAAATTACCAAAAATTTATTTAATATTTTTCTTAACAGTTTGAGATCTAATAAAGCTCAAAATCCTGATTCTGGTAAGATTCACACATATGCTTAGCCTTTAAAGGTATGCTCGACTTTAACCAAGTAGCTCACTCCCCAGAAGTGGCTGGGATTACCTTTGCAGTAGGTGCGTATTTTATGCATCTGAAAATTTGCAAAAAAGGACATATCTGACTGCTTCCCACTTTGTGATGAAGCTGATCATATTTCTTGGACTAATTGTTCTTCATAGTGAACTTTTAGATCTGAGTGAAAGATGAAACTCTTGCTCCTTCCAGTGAGAGAGTGTTCTGGTTCTCCTGCTTGGTGTGGCCATTGCACAGTGAGCAGGTGTAAATACTGCAGGCAGGGCCAGAGAGGGAAGGAGGCCACACACTTGGGCTGTCCACGTACATTCTTCATGTTCCTTTGATAATTCCCCTCTTGCTGAGAGTGAGAAGTAGCATAACAGCTGTGATACAGAGAGCAGAGTGCCACAAGATGAATGTGTCTCACTTTACAGATAACCTCCTGGTATTTAAAAATACGTAATTGAAGAAAAGATGTGCTCACCCTTCCAAATTCTAACCTTGGAAAATTTCTTTATCTTATTCCTTGATTAACGATTCCTTTGTAGCTACATACGTTAATGTGGATAATATGCATGATACCACTATTGTCTCTGTATAATCCAAGAAAAACATCTACTAAGTAATCTAAAGTTTGGGGTGATTTAAGAGAACAAACATAAGAAAATAAATCAGGTTTAAGTGCTAAATCCTTGAAAAGAAACTTTAATCACCTGTGAGTACCAGCTCTTCAGTTGTCATTTTTACATGTGATACTTTCAAGTTGCCTTTAATAATAACTTCACTGTGAAATGTGCTGTTTAAACATTAATCATTTCAGTTATACATTAAACAGTAGCTTTCTTAATCCAAATACAAATATCCAAACTGTTACACTGTGCATTTATGCAAGGAGCACAGATACAATGGGATATCTTTAACAAATTTCAATGAATAAATAAAATAGATTATTTGGAGCATAACTGTAAATAGGATCAGTGACCATAGAGCACTGCCATCTCACTTGTGATATTGGTGCTCTGACTTTTAGCCTGTTGCTTTTTGTTGCTTTTTATCCTAATTAAAATTCAGTGAGTATATTGTGGCATTTATGATTTTTCTAAACTGTCCTCTCCAACCTTCAGGATTAAGATGTTGCCCTCTCTTTTTCATGTACTCTTTCGTCTCTCACTGTTGCTGAGCCTGCTACTGGTGTTGCTGGAGGGCATTGCCACACTTCTGGGTACAGAGCAATTTAATGCTGATGGGAGAAATGGGAAGTGACCAGTGCCCAGTGTGACTATTTTGCCTCCACATTCTCAAGGAAGAGGAAAAGTTTAGTTTGGGCTTTTGTTCTAGTTGCAGATGTGGGTGGTAGGAGATGTGTTTTAGGCTCATGTAATCCCATTTAAAGATTTCCCAACTGTGCGCCCATCTAATGACAGGATCACCTCTCCTGGAAGGGAGGCTGGAGTCCCAAGGCTTTACTTCCTTAGGGAGAAAGTGGAAATGTAGCTGTCACTTATCCAGTCTGCATCCCAGCCTGTTGGGTACCAAACCTTGGGCCCTATTATTATGTTTACTGAGTGGATCATGAAAGCAGAAGATGAAAAAGTAAATTATTTGTCCCAATGCATTTTTTTTTTCTAAAACTGTGAGGACAGAATACTAAAGAAATCTCTAGAAGCTCTTGAAGGAAATGTGATGTGAAAAAAATACCTAACTCTGGAGTGCCTTTTTGATGAGTCATGTGCCACTTTACTTTGTACCTATTAACAGAACGCATGTTTGACCTTCCCTTTCTTTGCTCTTGTTCCCTCCCTCTTCTGTGATACCAAACAAGGTGACTTTTTGGAAATCAGCCTTCCAGAAAAGTGGTAATTTGATTCACCTCAGTATCTAATGTACAGCTTTCCACAAACAGATAAAAAACCACTTATAACCTAATTTCTTACAACCAGTGTAACATCAAAGCTGAGTTAAAAATACTAAGCCTAAATTTTCTCTTAAGGTTACTAAAATGAACTGGCCCAAGTGACCAAGCCTGTTGTGAACAAGCTCTGACATTTGCTTCCGTCTAGTGGCCAGTGATAATTCATCCTTTCTTCCATGGTGCCACCACAGGGAGTTTGAGCAGATACAAGGTGTCATGAGGGGCACCAAAACATAAAACTAAGATTGCACTTAAGTTTTATCCTATAAACTTGTATACAATGTGCCTCAAAATCTACCTTACATAGAAAATCAAGATAGGCTAATGTTTCCAGTGTACAAATAACTAACAACTGTTAACATGTGGAGGATTTTTTGTGTTATTGTTATAAATGCTTTGTGTGACAGAATGGTTCATTTTGGCAGAATGTTTGTTCAGCTGAAAGGTTTGTCAAATGTTAAAGGGACCCAATCTCTTAATGGAAAATATGGGTTTAATTTGAATAGGAGAATTGAATGTCATATTTTCAGTCCCTGTTTCTGTAAATAACTGGGTTTTAGAAGAGCACCATTTTGAAATTTTGCTGTATGAGCTACTCAGTTTTGTTCATGAGCAAGTCTTGTGAAGTGTATCAATGCTGGGCATTTTCATTTCACTGAATGCAAATGGAGTGCAGAGGTTGCTTCACAGTTCTGGTAACTGCTGTAATAAACAGGTAACTGTTGCCTGTAAAAATGTTTAGAAGAGGATGTGTATTGACTTAAAAATTGCAGTGTGGAACTGACATTTTAAATGTTAAATGTTTGTAATTACATGACCCAGAAAGTGATACTAGGTTTCTGTTTGGAATTCTGGTAGGAATTTTTCATGCAAATCAATTCCACTGACTGAATCAGTTGAATTTTTGGTGAAAAAACTTTCAGCACTGTAAGTGTGCTGTAATTTCTTATTTAGGAAATAAAATTCTTATAAATTTCCTTGTATTTTTATTTTTATTTTTAAGTCAAAACTGATCTTAGCAGCAATATACAGTTGTGGTTATCTCATGTGATTCTGTGGTGACAGCCAAGTACTGTGGCTTGAGGAGACCGAATTACATAACCACCAAGGTGTCCCTTGGGATTCTTCCATTTGCTGTTGATCTGTTAGTGAAAGCTGAACATAGTGAAGACTACCTGTACTTTGAAAGAACGGTCCTGGGTGCTAATACAAACTGTTCTCTTTTTTTGGCATGTTTTTCAATTAATATAAGTAAAATTTTAGTCACTTCATTCCGTAAACCTCTCATCTAGGCCCTACATATGTAAGTCCATAAATGTATGTTTCTCTGCCAGGAATGTTGTTGTGTTTCTATTGCTTGGCAGCGCTGTTGCTGCTCCGGAGCGCTCAGTGCCTGTTTGGTGTTGGGAGCTGACTCAAAAGCAGCTGCCCTTGCATTCACTCCCGTGTTTCCTGAGACAGAGGCCAGCTGACACAGCCCTTCTCACCGTGCTGTCCCCTGCCACTCCTCACCTATCGCACAGGCTGGCCAGGGGGAGACTCCATAGGGAGGCTCTAGTTCACTAAAGTTCAGACTCTCTCCTCCTAGGAAAACCCAGTAGTAGCTTGCCCAGTCTCAGGCTTGCTCAGAGGATGCTTTCTGCAAAGGTTTAAAGGAGATAATGAAGTGCTAGGTAAAACAGCATTAGTCAGCAGCAGCACTGTTCCCCTGAGACAGGGGGACAAGAAACTTCTGCCAGTAATGTCATTCTGGTGCAAAATTGTTATCGGCAGCCAGGTTCCAGCTGCATCTCGCTTCTCCACCCTGGAAAAACTGAACTGCTGCTCACAGACCAGGTTGCCTGTAGGCAGGTCAATCAGAAAGGGTGTTGCCTTTTCAAAAATTTTAAGAAAGAGTATATTGCTCCTAAGTTGGATTGAAGGTAGGGAGAAGAAAAGCAATTTTTTCTATTATTATAGCTGGAGATAGAACACTGTACACCTTTCATGATCTAAGGGCTTTTTCTCTATCCTGTGCCTGAGCTACTGAACAAATGGTATACTTTGAGTGACAGTGCCTTTGGTGAAGGAACCAGAACCACCTGTCCCATCTTGACCACTGTGTTACAAATTCTCCATCTGCCTTTCTTTCCCTTTGGCTGAATTCATTTTTCAGTTCTACTTTGCTTGGTGGAACAGCTTCAGCAGGACATGTGGAGACCATCCCATCCTAAAAGATCCAGTAGCCTGAGAATTAAAAGCTGTCATGCTAATGAATGCTGTAAGCGCAAGGCTATTTTTTCAGACAGGTCCAGGTACTGGTCTCCCTCAGAGCTACATCAGTTTGTGCACCTATCTTTAAGTTCTGTTAATAGGTTTAGTCTCCTGCCAGTCTGGAGCTGCTGAAGTTACACTGGTTCCCATTGTCAGATGAAGTCATTGGGAAATGAAGGTTGACAGTTTTTGCAGCTGTGGTATGGAGCTGTGGTGAGAGTTGCTAAACAGGTTTCATACCTGTGGAAGAGTTTCCTCTGCCTACACAAATGGGATTCCCAAGTTGTGGCTTAGCTAGCTATTTATGTCAGAACAGTACAAAGTGATATGAAGACAGTAAAGGGACTTGCTGCTTTTGTTTCTAATGATGCATGTTAGTAACAGAAACTGGTGCTTATCTCATTTGAGGCAGTTGCCTTTTTCCTCAGAAAAGAAACCAAACAGTTCTTGTGGGGACCTATTCTATCTCCATTGCAACAAAAGCAAAGAATAATACTGGGTTTTGCTTGTTTAATTACTATTTAAATCTTCAAGAGTGTTCTCTATTAGAGAAAATCTAGCAAAGTATTATTACAATGTGTAATCCCTTATTTTGGAATAGGGATATATTAGGTATGTTGATTTGGTGATCCTAAACTAACAGTGTTGCAAATGAAAATCCATAGAGCAAATAAATGGAAGTTTCAGATACGTAAGGATTTTCATGCTCTTATTAATAGTAAACAACCTAAGGGCAATAAATTTTCTGTCACAGCTCTTGAGTTACTTTCCTTTTTACATGTCAACTTGAGGGATATTTTAGATTGAACTCTAATCCTTCTCCAAATAAACCCTATTCATTTTCGTTTCTTGTTCTTAAACATAACAGAGGGTTAACAAATAAATTATATGTGAGTCTATTCTCCTTCCTCCTTTCTGTATGCAAATGTAATTCTGGAGAAAGTCTTGGTTAATGAACTTAATTCTGCACCTTGATAAAAGACAAGTCTCATACTCATGGATAATTTCTTGCAACTGTAGGCATGTGACTATTGTGCTGAAGAGAAGCCCTGATTAGACTGGTGTCCATAAAAAAAGTGCCCCTCAGATTGTGCATGCCATCATCAGCTGCTGCATTTGCCAGCTTCATATTCATGGCTTGGGTTTAACTTATTTTACTCCCTGTACTGCTAGATGTGTTATGAGAAGCATTTGGCATTTTTAGAGTTCACTGTCTTTTTACTAACCTACAAAACTAAATATGTTAATGAACAATTTTTGTACCTACCTCAGGGTACTACGTGTATTCTCAAAGGTTCACAAGGCAGGGATATGGAGGATGCAAAAGGCAGCTTGTATACAACAAGTCTGTGTGCACTGAATCCAAAAGAGTTTGCGAGAAAGATCTTAAAATTAGATTCCCTGTACAGATTTCATTTTTTATGTGGGCAGAAGAAGCAGTGTGGTGGTGTTAGCTCTGAGATGCTGCATATTCAAGAATTGGGTTCCTTTGGAGAATTTAATTTCCTCCAGAGCTTTTTTTTTGGAGATAAGGGCTTTTGCACAAGGTCCTAACCACTGACTAAGACAGGACTGGTGACAGGTAAACTTTTGGAGATAGAATTCACTTTCTGTTGTAGGAAAGTCAGATTGCCCACCTTCTCTAAGCAGAAGTTCACTCAATTGTTTTTATTCACCCCATTCTACCTTTAAAAGTATTCACTGTTTGTAATAACAATACAGAATAGTTTTATCTGACTACTGCTTCAGTTCTGCGTATTATTTAAGCTGGTATTGTATTTTAGGTGTCTTCCCCAAGCCTACACTAGGTGTTAAGAAAATAATTTTATAGTATCTGTAACTCCTAATCACTTGACAGTGTTGAAGTAACAGCAGTTCTACGTAAGAGCTCTAGAACACATACCTTACAGGAATATGTATTTTATCTGGACTTACCATGCAGTGAGAAGTATAATAATAATTTTTTCATGAAAAATTACTATAAAAATTAAGGTTATATCCAGATTTTCATAATCTATCAAGGTCATACAGTTCTAGATGTCAAAAAAAAGCAGTTGTACTTCTCTGTAGGCAGAATCCTAGTTGACTCAAATGAGGCGTTTGATGTAACTTTGTTTTATCTTTACTGAAGGAGTTTAAATTCAGTAGGCTAATATGTATAAAGGTGTGAATTTTTACTTATATTTTTTACTTAATGGATATGTATTATTTTACTAAGAATATTGGTGTTCTCTCTTTCTTTCTTCTACATGAGAAAATTTCTACCCAGGATGCAAATTAACTAAAACTAACAGTTTCATGGAAAACTCCTAAAAAATCGTAGTGCAATTAATCTGATTTCCATTTATTCATCCTGCCATATTTCAAAGTTGCTGCTTTTAGCTTCATGCAGTGTATGACATTGAACAAAAATGAACTGACATTTTTCATCTTGTCAAGCTCTCATGTAGTCTCTGACTTCAGATCATTGGTCTCAGTATCCCAGCACTGGTGTAGCCAGGCAGCAATCTGCTTACCTGGCTGGCAGCTGTCGTCTCTGTGCATCTTACACCTCGCTCAGGAAGAGGGACTGAATAATTTCTGTCTCATTTATGATTTCTGTCACTTCCCTTTCCTGTTCTTGTGGCTGTCCTGCTGCAGAACAGGCTGCCTCTTCTGGGTTGTCTTCCTGCATCACCTCAAGAGGGTCTTCTTCCTCCTTCCCTAACTGGGTCAACCTCCACTTCCATAGTTTCTCCTTGACTGCTATGGCTAGAGTTGGATCTCTGATTTAGCTGCAGCATCCATTTGTGTGTCCTTATATCCAGGGTGTGGGACACAGACCTGGTAGGCGTATGCGAGGACCCAACACAGTACCAGAAGTCTCTGTCTTCAGTGTAAACAAGACATCCTTCCTTCAAGTGGTCTGCCATTTCACCAGGATTCCTTGCCTGTTTGGGTGTAAACTCCCATGCCATCAGAGGTGAATGCTGCTCTAGGTACCTGCCCAAATTCTCCTGCATATCTTGCTCCCCAGAAATTTGTTCCCTTGGAGCACTTTCCTGTGTGTTGTCTCCAAGTGATTGGTTACTGGAGGTCCCACAGAGATTTGAGCTTGGATGACTGGATTCAGAGTCTGAGGATGGTCGTGTAGACTGCAGGTGCAAGTGGACTGCCACTGATGGAAGAAGGAAGGTGTCCAGTATCTGAGGGCATTAGCAGTGGTGGAGGTAGTCTACAGCAACCTAGACAACAACGAGGTCTGCAAGGATATGGGTGATGTCTGTTGCACATGGGCTGTGTGGCACAGTTTAGTGCCTGCCAGTGTGATGTGGCAATGATGGACTGGCCAGATATCAAGGCATTACCTGTGGCGAAACTGTCCCACCAACTCCAGCAATTCAGAGAGAATCTCTCTTCTTCTGCTGCCCTGTGGGCTTGAATCATGACTGTGCCTAGTGTCCCACCAGGTTCAGTGACTTGAGAAGAGGTTTTTTTCCTCCTTGCCTAACAGACAGGTTGGTATTAATTGGTATTAAAGGTGCTGAAGTAGGTAAAAATGCCTTAAGTGTAGGTGATGCTGTGTTGCCTCTTGTTTTTTGAGGCCCAGGATGGTGTTTTGGGTGGTGACAGGCTGCAGGGAACATTTGGAGCCATCTGCCACTTTTCCTCCACCACAGGAAGCACATACCACTTGCTTGGTGGCAGGTTTGCTGCAGTGGTGTGATTTAATGGATCTGCTGGGCCTCCTCACTGTAGACACCGTCTTCTATTCTAGGGAGGCTTTAGTCACTTGGCTCACTTGATGATGTCACATTTCACATTTATGACTGTGATGGCTTCAATTATCAGATCTACCCCTTAATCAAAAGCCCATCTGTGTGTTGCATCTCTCCCTGGGTGTCCCTGGGGATGTATTTCATGGGCCCATTGAGCTGGAAATAGCTCACCTTTTCATCCCAGCCCAGGTCCACCTGAGCTGCTTCATTTCTGGCAGCCTGATCTTTCATTGTTTAGATGTTCTTTGGTGGTGCAGCTCTTGGATTTGTGAGTATCTACATGATGTGCATGCACATCATGATGTGCATATACGTTACATTTTTAGTTGCTGCTATTTTAGTCTGCTTCATCTTCACTCAAGGAAATGTGCTGAATAGGTTTCTGAAGACACTGGCAATAGAAGAGAAGTGGGAAAGCTCATGGCCTGATCTGTATCTTCCATGAGTATAAAAATATAAACTGAGTAAAAAACTGAACTCAAAAGAGTTCAACTTTCAGCTTTCAAAAAGTCTTGACAAATATTTCTCAATGGGTGCAATGTAGTTTTGCAAACCATTTTGAAGTAAGGTGAGTACCACATCTAAAATGGTTGTGTTTAAAAAAGTGTGTGTATGTATATGTGTGTGTACAAATATATTTAAATCTTCTGCCCCTAAAGAATCTTCTTATTTTGCAGTTGAAACTACTGCTACGCTGCCTGGCAGAAAACAAGTAACAGGTATGTTGGGGTTCTGTGGGGTTTTGCCCCAATGTTCTTCTGTTTTAGAAAGTGCGTAGGAAGAGTGCTGCTGCTGTTACTTTTTAATTCATGGAGATAGCAAAGCATATGCAAACATTTCGAAATTAATTTTCCATGTCATCCTTGTAGCTCATTAGCTAATTTTGTGGTGCAAATAGCATCAGTAGTTTTCCAGAGAAAATGAAAATAAAGTCACTGAGATTATTCTGATTCTCCCTTCCTTACAGAAATCGAATTCACATTTATCCTTTGGAAAGAAGCTATTGCTAGTTTTCAGTAAGGCAAGCAAAATAGTCTTACTAAAAAGGAATTAATGAGTGATTAGCATTTCAGAAACTCCTTGTTTACTATTTTTAATTTAAAAATCTAGTTTTCTTCGGGGACTTTCAGTATCTCTGATTTAAGTCTCCTGCAGCAGTAAGAAAGACTTTACAGTGTAATTAATGTATTGTAAGCAACATCGTAGGATTACTTTTGACCTTTGAGAGATGTTGAAATAACTTCAGTATATTTTTTAAATAGTGCTTCACGTTTGCATCCAGCTGTTCTTTAGATTATATTTCTATGATAACTTGTGACTTGAAACTTCACTTGTCTCTGACAGTATCAAAAACCGCCCAGTGACTGAAAGGGCCAACTTTAAAGTTGCTGTGTGAATGAGATATCAAATTTCCTAAATTATTTTTGATCGAAATACTGACTGTAACAATATCAAAAATCTAATAGCTAATGTTTCCTGTATAAGTAGCTGGCTGGTTCCTGTCAGATCAGAGGGTCAAACTTGAAATTAATTAGGGTTTTTTTATCACTGCTGTTTGCAGGACAGAAAAGAGAATACATATGAATGGGATAAATTTTAAGTGGCAAGTATCACTGTTATTATAAAAAGTCTGAGAAGAGTTCTTCATACCCAGCTAGAGCCATCTTGTGTATGCTTGATTCCCATTCCCAGAATCAGCAAGACACTCAGGATAAGCGTGTAGCTTTCAGGCCAGCGTGGCACATATCTTGGGTCAATAATTTTTGGTTTCTTAACATTATACTATTCAAAATGTCCAGAATTTCTCGAAAAAAAAGAATTGTCTTGCACTGAATTCTATTTGAGTGCATAAGAATTGTGACTTTTTTTAGACAGAGGTTGTTACGTCTGCGTTTTTTGACAACCTGGAAGTGTTGTTCTGAAAGGGCACGTGTTGCCCTCTTCTGGTGAATGCAGTGAACTTCTGATAATAAAAGAGAAGCCTGCTGAAGATGATCATGTGTGTGCCTGAAACTTCATAATGTTTTTTTTGTTTGTTTTTGTTTTTTTTAATCTGAAAAAAATTCACAGATTCAGAAGAATCAGCTGCAACAACAATTTCTGGTAAGAAAGTCAGGACTTTACTGATTTCTGCAATGTTTGTTATTTCCTCTTATGTAAATCTGCTTTTATCTGTGGTAATGCAGAAGGGTTGTAATGTAACAGAGTTCCAAAATTAAAATGTTTTCCTTTCAAATTAATTGTTTCATTCTACGCTGCAGAGAAATAGCTTACCTTATAGGATCACTCATGGCTTGTGGCAGTGGTGCTTGGAGTGAAGTAGGTGCAAGTTGCTGGATCAGGAGCCTTTTGTTCAGTCATCTGAACAGTGAAGAGTTTGCAGAGATGGCAGAGGAGGAAAACTGTAGTGAGAGCTCCTTTACATCTCCTCCCACCCTGGCAGATGTCATGTCATGCAGTGGATTACACTGCGCGCACACACACACACACACACACACACAGGAGGCTCTAAGAACTTCGGGAACCAGCGGTGATAAGCATCACCTATGAAAGCATTTTTAAAAAATTAAGAATGAGACACACCGAAATAAGCTGTGTGAAAGCCAGTTGCTTTCTTGCTTAATGTACACTGACATAGAGTGCTCTGGATAAAAGAAATAATACAGATGCAAGCACATATGGTCTTGTTATTTTACAGATACAGTCTCTCTGGGAATGGTTCATCTTTAACAACTGCATCACATTCAGTATTTGTGTAGTATATACAAGGCCAAGTAATACAGATGAAATCAGCATTTAGTTTTCACTCTGATTGCTCATATTTTGGTTGCTTATTAGTTGCCTTGGAAAATTCTTCTGTTGTCAGTCTGCTCTGACCCATTTAAAAAAAGTCACTAAGTTGTTGTATTGAAGTGATATAAAGTGGTCTTCTAACCACTTTCTATTCCTGTGCTGACACCTAAAATATTCTTACTAAGCACAGCCCTTTAAATTCTTGTCTATTGTCTTAATTCTAATTTTTTCCCTTTTGATGTTGCTGAAAAGAACTTTGCATTATTACTCTATTTTATTTATGTATGTTTACTGACAAAAATAGCTTTTTTGGAGAGACAGTTTGCCAAACCCAGTGTATCATCTCTGCTTATGAATGCTGTGAGTTCATGCAGGAAAAGGTCCTTGAGGTTAAGCAGTTATTGCAATTGGATATGCAGCATTTATCTGCATCTTCTAAAAGAATGAAACCAGTAAAAAGAACTTACATGAAGAAATTTGATTCCCAGCTGGTTGCATTCAGATACTCAGATTTTTGAAATAATGTTAACATTATTTCAGTTATTATTACTAAATAATGTGAACACTCCTAGCAAGCTTTGAAGTTGTTCTTAAAATGAAATTTAGGTAAATAATATTCAGTTCCTGTTCAGCATCTTGCAGGCTTGATCTTTTTTCTCAAAAATTTGTAGAAGATACTTTATTAATACAGTTTTTACTTTTATCTTTTTTTCCCTTGAATTCGCTATTGTTACTTATGTCACATATCCAATTAATTCTTCAGGAAAAATGTTACTAATATTTCTCTTACTTAGATTTTGTTGGGTTTAGACTTTTGGGCTTTTTTGTTTTATTTTATTTTTGTATATTTTACTTTTATGAATTTTTCTATTTCAGATATGTTTTCAGAGGAGACTACACAAAGTACAGGTGAGAATTTGCATGAAGAGAGTAAGGTTTCAAGGGAGATGTTTGTTGCATTTGTGGTTGTTGCTTTTTTGTTGGGTTTTTTAAGTAACTGGAATTTGTTTATTCCAAAATATTTTCTTACATGGACTTAAAATTTGTATTTATCTGCAATCTGTATTTTAAGTCTGTATGGTTAGGGCTCTGAGGTGCACTTAACTGAGCTGTAAACCTTTCTTTTTCATTCAAAATATTGTATTGCTTACCAAAACCCAAACAGGGCAGATGTATTTTTTAGCACGTGTGTAGGGGGTTTTGTATATCTATATAAAATGTTTTCTATGCTTTTTGATACTATTTAAGCTATTTTACAGAACTAAAATATACACCCTGTTCCTTAAGTACATGATACTTACATGATACATGTTCTTGCAAGGAGCTGCCAGATAGTATCAGAAAAAACTCAATCAGAAGAACTTGCTACCCCTTCCTTTTCTGACTTTCCCATTTGAAACAAGGAGTAGGTTTGTTCCACATCAGTACAGATTCCTCCATGGCTGTTGTAGTGGGTTGGGTTCAAACCACCACAGCTGTATAGGAGCTGGACATGCTGCTATTCTTCATTGTTAATTGAAAAACACATTTGTAGAACAAGCTCGATTTTACACTGGATTGCTCATGTAGAATAGGATAAATGGGAATCACCTTAAAAGCACCCCTTTCTCCTCTGAGTAGTAAGGAGCCAGGAGTCCCTGGCTCGGATGGGGATATAAACATGTAATTGGATGCATCTTACTCCAGTTTCTGGTTTTGCATTTCCCACACTGAAAGTAACTTCATTTTCTTATAAATTGTCATGTATTTACACTTTTCCTGGAAAGACAGAGTCTGAAATAGAAATAAGAATTTATTTTTTTGACATGTGTTTTATAGGTTTTTTTAAGTTAAAATATGAAAAATTTAAACTTTCTTTTTTTTTTTTTTTTAACAGAAGCCCTTACAACCACTGATTATTACTCCACCATAACCCCAGGTAGGATTCATCTGTCACCACTGATACATTTTTGTGCATCTCGAGTTTTAAGTTGTTAAGATCATAGAATCGTTAAATTTGCAGAAGCCCTCTAAGATCATCAAGTCCAACCATCACCTTTATTTGACTCTAAAATGCTGTTTGAAAAACTGTGGTTTTTTCTAAAAAATTGAATATTACCACCAGCTTACAGTCTGTACCTTCTGATGGCTTATTTATTGATGGTGATAAAATTGATGAAGCATCAAACTTTTACAGTCAAATGTTTGTACCACAGAGAAAGTGAAAAAAACATTCCCTTCTCATTTGGTACTAACTAATGATAACAGCAGAAGAAACAGAATTTGATTTTTTTCCATTAATGGAGGCCAATCCATCTGCTTAAGTAAGGAAAGTTGTACTGCCACTTTGTTTTAATGAACAAGTGTGGGAGTTTTGTCTTGGATGCAAATGTCTTTCCAGTGTTTTATTTTGATATTATACAACAGAGCCATCTGTTTACAGTACCCTAATTTAGGGTCAGTGTTATTTCTCAGCCATGTAGGTAGTATTAAAAATATGGAAAATATGGAGCAGCCAAAAGCTTGCTGTAACTAAATGAAGGCATGGTCTACTAGATGAGAGTGTACAATGGTTGCTGTTGTCGTAGTTTGAATTCCATCAGGTAGAACAGTTTTAGCTTCATGCTATCTTATGGAGCTGTAGTAGGATCCTCAGAAGTAGATAATATGCTGCCTAGTGATTGAATTCCATGATATTTGAAGAGCTTACTAATTATATGTTGATTTCTGTTTCTATTTAAATTTTAAAAAAAAGAAAAAAATTGGGACCACATGCATCAAAGTGTTCTATCAAAACTGTTGCAGAAAATATTCAAAATTATTAATCAAAGGCAGCATGAATACTTCTGAATACTAAGTCTTGGAAAATGTCATGGTAAGAGCTGTAGAGAGGTGAAGCCTAGACAGTATATCAAATATTTCCACAAGATAAAGACATTTACATTTCAAACACTGGAATGATTGTAAATGCATGTGTTAATATTGGATTTAAGCTTAACTTTTTTACTCAGTGGTTGTTTTTTTTTTTCCCCCCAAAAAAACTATAGTAGGAGAAACCATTGTATGCAACGTAACACGTGCCTGTAATTATTCAGGTTAGTGGTTTTCTTTTACTTTTTTTTAATAAAAATCTTGTCCAACTATTTTATACTCTGAGTAATGAAGCAGCATTTAGTTGCCGTGTAAAAGCTAGGTCTAGAATAAATTTCCTTGTAAATTTAGAGAGGTTTTATATGAATTCTAAAAAATATTAAAGGGGGGAAGGCTAAGTAGTGTTTAGACTATTGTACTTTTGATCTTTGGTTTCTCATCAAAGGCACACAATTGCAAATAAGAATTACAAAAAAACCCCAAGAAACAAGTATGCTATGGAGTTGTATTAATAGTAATGTGCTGTGCAGTTTTTCTGTTTTGGCAAAGATTAACTAGAACAAATTTAGGAACAGCCATCAAAATTAAATATATAGAAAATAATGAAGCTATTGGGCTAGTTTATTTGTTGAAATAGGTGAAAAGATGGAAGAACAATTGCACACAAGATAACCTAGTGAAAGTGTTCTTATTCCCCTTGTATCAAAACACAAGACAGTAAAATCTTCAATTCTCAAAAAATTTTACATCCTGTATTTTAGCATTGATTCTCCTAACTCTTTTTACTTTTGGTTTTAGTGTTCTATGTGGGCAAGGTAAAACTTCGGGCAAGTGAAGAAAATAATGTATCACTAAATGTAGAAATAGTAAGTATTCTTTCTTTTAAAACTTTATTGTAAGGAAGGTTGAAGTGAGTTTCTTTGCCTACACTTAAAATACTGATACCTTAACGTGATTCTTACTGTGTTTGCAGTACAAGATACTGTTTGCAGTGGATGGCACTGCTCTGTTTTAAACAGCTGCTTTGCAGCTAGATTTTAAAATTCCAGCTAAGTAAATTTCCTGCAGTAAGAACCTGTATTCTCTACAAAGCCACTGGAAGGAGTGGGAAGCCCTGAGTCATCTCAAGAATTTACATTTAGGCACACAGGATCTTCCTTTGGAGATTATTTTAGGCACTCAGGATCTTCCTTTGGAGATTATTTTAGGCACTTGCTTCTAGAAGATGAGCATCATTAGATGGCAACTACTTGGGCATAATTAAAGTTGTATTATATCCTGGAATAATTCATGTTGAGACTCTCATAAATAGTTCTAATTTTTTGTGTATTTTTTCTATTATGCTTTTGCATGATCATTCTGGTTTTTGGCGTGTGGTTACTGAGTTATTAATGTTGTAGTGGGGTTATCTGACATGAATGTGTCCATTTATACAACACAAGAGAGGTTTAACACAAGCGTCATGCATAGCAAGGACCATATAGATGATTCAGTATCAAGGTAATACTATGAGGATGACAATTTTTAATTATTATGGAATGAAACTGAGGGAAGGAAAAAAGAAGGACCTTGAGTCTTTATCCTACACATCCCTGTCAGTCCTCAGTCTGAGATTCTACGTGCCAATTCCTGAAAGCATGAGAGTAGTCAGCAACATAACCACAGAGAGCTACTGCACAGCTGCACATGGACCATCGAGTTTGGGCAGGGAAATGCCGCTGGCAAAAGCCACTTCTACCTTATGTTGTGTTTCTGTGGTGATAATGCCTGCTGAAACTGTCCTAGCGTGGTAATGCCTGCAGCTTCTAGAAAAACTGGTTTCCATCTCTTGAAACTCTTGCTTTTTAGAAGAGTATTTCTTAGGGAAGTCAATACCACATATATTAGATGATGTTTTTCCTCATGGCCCTTGCTGCTTGCACAAAATGTAAAAATAACCAGTAATGCTGGCAACCAGAAGAGCATAAGAATGCATGTATAGAAAGGGCCTTTAGATAAACATCAGTGTATCCCCAGACCCTAATGCTAGATCATAGTTATTTAGCTCAGTTCTACCATGTCTTTCACTACAGTTCTTGACTTCTCACTGACAGTATTCTGTCATCTATTACTTATGTCTGTTATGGAGCTTGTTTCATTGTTGCACTTAGAGTTAGAAAACTCTTTCAGTGTCTGGTCTAAGCTGTCTTTGTTGCAAATTAAGCCAAATTCCTCTTTTTCCAACATAAGACATGGTGAGTTCACTGTCCTCTTGCCCCTATCTTTCACAAATCAGATTTTGGGGTTTAGTCTATACTAGATCAACAGTTCCTTCCATAAGTTGTGACAAAAATTTCATGGTAAATATTTATTGCAGTGTATTAATGAGAAAATGTGCTTGTTATCTTTGTAATTTCAGCCTATTAAAATGTGTGAAATGAACAATTTTCTTTTAAGGCTAAAAATTACTGGTTGTACTTAGCCATGGGATCTTTTGTTCTAACAGATTAATAACATAACCACCCACAATCAAGTCAGCAAATTACCTGAAATTCAAGCACATACCCCACAAGAACTGAGGTAAGTAATTCTGAATAAGGATTTAAATCTTTGTTGTATTTGAAAATGGTGAAGTGAAACCTTCCATGTGTTGAGCAGGCTTTGTTTTTTTCCTGCGCATTAAAAATTTCACAAGTTGTAAGTTCTTCCTCTGTATTGGTTAGAATACTCTTAGTTAGTTTATGTACCACTGGACTTCCTTTAAAAAAAAGGTACACCATATATTTTTTACAGTTAAAGGATTCAGTCTATCTGGTAGGAAATTATGAAAAGAACTTTCCTAGCTGGATGTTCTTCAATAAATATTCTTGGAGTCATATCTCTAGTTTTATTTTGGTATAGTTTTTTCTTTCCCAGTCTTTAAAAGGAGAGGTTTGAATGAGGGAATATTTCCCAAACTTGCCCTGAAAATCAAAAAGATGTGATTAGCCAACAAATCTTGTTTGTAGAAGAAATCCCTATTTCTTACTCATTCTATTTCTGTGGCTTTGAGTATAAATTTAGAATTCTATTCCAAGTAATGCTTGGCAAAGGCAACATGAAGATTTATCTTTTGTTCTTTTAAATAATATTTACAGTGGGTTGATATTCAAAGTGACGACAGAGGTTTAAATTTAGTTTGTATAGTGACTAATAAAATCAGCTCTTTAAAAGTTTAATGCTTTGAAAAGTGGCTCTACATTATTAGAACCAGCCTGACTTTAAAAAATCACTGATTAACTGGTAAAATTTTTTCTCTAATTTTTTTAAAATTAATTTGTTGTAATTGTTTTTAGAAGCGTAACAAAAAATCCTCCGTAACACTAACATTTTATTTTAAAGCATTTCAGAGTTCAACAAAACCTTGCAAGCAGTAAGCGAGGTAAGATTACTGATTGTTATTACTGTTTGGAAAACATTTTTCCAGCTCACTTCTGATAATGCATCACTCCTGATTTCTCCTTATAAACCAATTTTTTTTCTGTTTTCGTTTGTCATTACAGTCCTCTGTTATGGAATGCAGTGCAGAAAACCAGAGGTTTGTTTTTAAATTTTTAAAGATCAGATATTTAAAAGCTCATATATTGTCTTGTGATATGTGAAGTATGCATGGCTCTGTAACAGAAGAAAAAGACAAACTGAAGTTCAGAAGTTTAAGAAACAGGCTGGAGAAATATATATAGGTTAACAAAGAAATTCTGATTTCATTATTCTCTGGGCATTAGTGATTTTGAAAAAAACCTTTTAGAGTGTGTTGGTTTTGTTTAACCCAAATGTATTACTTCTCATTAGTCTTCTGCTGAAGCACAGGCTTCCCTACCGTATTTCTTCTGCATCTTGGTGTTAGCTGAGTCACGTAACTGGGAGCACCAGAATCCCAGAGCTTGTGAATGAGATGCAATCCTTATGAGGGATTTGCTTGAGACATCCCAAGTTGCTGCTCTTCAGCTTGGGAAACCAACCATCCTTGGGGTAGGGAAGCCTGAGGAAGTAACCAGTTCAGAATCTGGAAAACGTGGGTTATCAGAATGGCAAAGCTTGTTACAGAGAGGTGATCCTGGAAACCCTGAAACATAGATAATGTCTTGCAGTTTAATTGCTACTCTAAATTGTCCTTTTAAATGATCAGCTTGGAAATACTGCATTCTAAAACAAAATGTGAAACTTTATTTCCCCACATACTTGAATCTGGACTTTATCTTCCTGGATTAGGATGGAAGAAAAGTCCAAAACACTCAAATAAAATAGAAAGTAGTCAGATCACCTTCATGCACCTTCATGTCATATACTGGCAGTCGCTAGGGTAATCTTTTCATTCTTATGTGCTGGAAAGAAGCCTTTTCATTCATCTCTGTATTTGCATTTGCTGAACATGAAGAATTTTTACTGGAGGTTCACTAGTTTAGGCAGGGCTTCAAGTCATCAAACTGTAGTTGTAAAGGTAGAGTTACATGGTTGAATGGGTCTCTGAATTCTCTCTTAAGTCAAGAAAGAATGCTGGCTTCCCCAGGTGATAGAAGTTTCATAAACGCTGGCATATTTACACTAACAGTGTAGATTACATTATTATCTTTACAAAATTATCAACTCTTTAATGGCCAACACTGATTAGGGAGGAACCCATTTGAGAATCGACCTAGTAGAGATAAGGGACAGTAAGTGCCACAAACTGATGTATTATGTTTCTAATTAGCCTGGCGTAGTGGTTTATGTGCATTAAAAATATACCCAAATCTGACAGAGCCTAGGAAAAATGTACTTTAACACTTAGCATTTGTGCTAATATGCTTTCACTTAGCATTTGATGTTAGTTTCATGTGTTGTAAAGATGAAGCAACTCTGTTTCTTGAGTCTTAAGCTTTTTTCTTCTCAATGTAGTACACACTGCAATTTCATAATGAAGCTGGCTGAGAGAAAGAATATAAGCAGTTTAACAGACAAAGCAAAAATAAGTCAACTTGGTAAGTTATGCTTTAAACACAATCTCATCACAATTTAATGTCTTTACATGTGGTCTTCAAGTAGCTAAACGGACAAGGTAGTTACTTTTAGATCAAAATGTTTTCAGTTTTTAGCAATATAAATACATAAAAATGCAGCCTTCTGATTTTTATGGGTGTGTGTGATAGAAATAACTTTAAAAAATATTTTGGTATAAAATTGCTGGCTACTTTAATAGAGCACACTTTGAAAGGATTAGGTGTAAAATAAGCTGAGAACATAAATGTCTTGCTGAAGGGACGCTCTCAGTTGAAAGGGTTGTTAAGTAGCCAAACTTTAGTGATATTGTGACAGGATGAAGTAGTGGCTCATACCATTTGTTTCTGTTTCAAAAGCTGTAGTGTTGCATTTTGGTTTGTTGAAAACTGAAAAAAAAGCAAAATCTGAACTTGTCAGGCATTGAACAAAAATATGGCGTATGGCAATATTCTGACTGGTCAAGAGTTCTTTTGTTTTGCAAAACTAATTTCATAACAAACTTCAAAATAAATTATGTTGTTTAAAGATATAATACACATGGTTAATTATTCTACTTAATGATTTTAGCAGTTGTTATGCTTAAGGAAAATGCTTCTTTGTTATCTCAGATCAGTGCTGCTGTTCATCACTGAAGTATTGTTCCTTGACTGCCGAAGAATTACAAATGTAGTAAGTATAAATACAAAATTTGACTTGCTTATTTCCTAAACTTCCTAATACATTGCTAGAGTAAACTTCCATGCTTTAGTGTAATAGCCAGAAAGGACTCCACAAGAAAAAGCTGGCAAGCATTTTCGAATGTAGCTCCCTCCTGTTTCCTCCCTCTTTCCCTTCACTCCCTTCTTATGCCTTTTTTTTTTTCCCCTGATGCATCTAGCTTTTGTGTTCAACAACAGCTCACCTTCAAACAGGCAGCAAAGACAGTAGTAGTATTTATTTATGGACTTGCTAGTTCACAACTACAGCAAAATAGAATGGAAGAATCCTCTAAATATTAGAGCATGAAACATTCAATCTGATTGGTTTTAAAATATACATTGTTAGTATTATGTCCATATAATTTATATGTATTCCTCTATTATAACACATTTTCTTTAAAATAGAAACAATATTAAACTTAACATGGATTTTTGTACCTTTTTTTCTTTTACAGTACCATACAAGTTCCACCTCATTCCATATGGGTTCCTACCCCTCATTCTCCTTCTCTCTCTAAAAAGACTTTCCTCAAATCTAATTCTTTTATTCCCCCCTCTATACTTTCTGCTAAACAGAGCCCCACAATTAGACCACTGATACCACCATTCACAGAAATTTATTTTTCTGGAACTCTCTCCACATCTCCCCTTACAAACCCTCTCTCTGAAACTTCCATGTCTTCCACCAGTGTTACCACTACACGTTCCTCTTCTGAGTCTCTGACTCAACCTACCATGCCAACTGTTTCTTCCATAACTTCTAATAAATCCATCACTGTTCCCATACCTGCAACAAAATCTTTCACTAGTGCTGCTTTCTCAATTAAATCTGATGCTGTACACCTTAACAAGACTTCTACAATACTTCCTCCTTCTGCACTTTCTTCTTCTGAGCCCCACAAACTTCCAATTATAAATCGCCACTTTGAGACTATCACCAAATCTGTTGCACAAATTCCTCCTGCTACAACCCAACTTTTATCTGGTAGCAAAAATGTTAGTACGGTACCTATTGTTCCCCTTACTCCTTTCACAATATCTTTGACCCCTACTGCTAGTCCTGTCAACCATTCTGTCTCAGCTTCTCGTCCTCATTCTACTGCTGATGGCCATGGGACACCAGGTAAATATGAAAAGTAAATAATTCTTTTTGTTTGAATGCCATATACTGGATTTGCTTTGAAACGTCATTAAACAATGCTATGTATATGAGACGTGACCTTACAATTATTGTGAATTCCTTTGGGTGGGCGTGTTGATTTGCTGGAGGGTAAGAAGGGTCTACAGAGGGATCTGGACAGGCTGGATAGATAACCCAAGGCCAATTGTGTGAGAGGCTCAACAAGGCCAAGTGCAGGGTCCTGCACATGTGTCACAGCAACC
This sequence comes from Machaerirhynchus nigripectus, assembly GCA_013397975.1. NCBI lineage: Eukaryota > Metazoa > Chordata > Aves > Passeriformes > Dicruridae > Machaerirhynchus > Machaerirhynchus nigripectus. Next base: position 204,161 of record VZRQ01002168.1, read on the forward strand.
CTAAGGAGCAGTCCAGGCTTGGGGAATCGTGTCTGGAAAACTGCCTGAAGGAAAAGGACCTGGTAGTGCTGGCTGACAGTGGCTGAACATGAGCCAGTATGTGCCCAGGTGGCCAAGAAGGCCAGTGGCATCCTGGCCTGAATCAGCAATAGTGTGGCCAGCAGGACCAGGGCAGTGATTGTCCCCCTGTACTGGGCACTGGTGATGCCGCACCTCAAAGCCCGTGTCCATTTCTGGACCCCTCACTACAAGAAACACATTGAGATGCTGGAGTGTGTCCAGAGAAGGGCAATGGAGCTGGGGAAGGGTCTGGAGAAGAGGAGGCTCAGGGGTGACATTATCACTCTGTACAACTCCCTGAAAGGAGATTGTAGCCAGGTGAGCGTCAGCCTCTTCTCCCAGGCAGCCAGTGACAGGATAGGAGTATATGGCCACAAGCTGTGCCAGAGGAGGTTCAGGTTGGACATCAGGAAGAATTTCTTCACTGAAAGGGTTGTTAATCATTGGAATGGGCTGCCCAGGGATGTGTGGAATCACCATCTCTGGAGATGTTCAAGAAACAACTGAACGTGGTACTCAGTGCTCTGGTCTAGTTTACAAGGTGATGTTCAGTCGAAGGTTGGACTCAATGATCTTGGAGGTCTTTTCCCAACCTAAACGATTCTGTGATTCTGTTCTGTGTGAAAACCTGAGACAACTCTCATTTGATGTGCACGTATTTTAAAATACATTCTGATGCCTTTGGCCGTGGTGAGTAATACCTCACCCTACACACTGGTTTATAACTGTCCTAGGTAGGTACTGTGCTAAGTTCCCAATAGAACAAATGTTTTTTGGACAGGAAAAAAATAAGTCAGAGAGCAAGGCAGATTTTTTTTTATCTAATCTAATATTTAAAATATTACAAAATAATGTTGGATCATCCTCAAAATATTACTATTGACTGGGAGTATTGTTAGTGGCTATGTATTTTCTTACAGAGATTGAACACATCTTTACAAGCTTCTTTTCAAATTTCTGACACTCTCAGAAATTCAATGGCTAAAAATTCAAAATATTAGGCTATTTAGTATATTAATGGTCTGGTGTGAGGAACTTTGAAATCAGTAATATGTGAAATTGGCAAGTTGAAACCTTGCCTTATGTTTTCATGAGATTTAAATCACTGCTCACTGCAAAGTAGCTAATAGGAATTACATAACTCATTGAGAAATCTTACAAGTAGTGATAGGGTTTTTTAATCAAGAGAACTGTTTGATTTTTCTGCTTCTCCAAGCTTACTTCATTTGTTGAACACAATGTTTAACTTTTCATTTGTCACAGGAAAAACGCTTTCAGCTACCACAAATACTACTTCTGAACACAGTACCATTAGTATTGCCACTGCTGAGCAAATCGTGTCCAAAATAGAAAATGATTTAGCAGCTGGAAAAGTAGAGCCAAAAGATGTAGAAAGGATGGTTAGTGAGGTGAGCAGTATCCTCACTGCTTCTCAGCTGTTGCCCCCACGAATTTCTAACAGGTAGGTCATTTTGGCAATAGATTACAGGAGTGTTGTATTTACTGTCATGATAAATTGGCTTCAGCAAGTTTCACTTTTTCATAATCCTAATGCAGAAGAATATTTCTTGTTCTTTAATGTAGTTATTCAAAATGGAAGGTCTATCATTCTAATGTTACCAGCTATACTATAATATAATGCCATGGAAGATGTTGGGGTTTTTTGTGTTGAGACCATAGTAAGTGAGCATTTTACACTACACTTGGATTATTGCTCCAGAACCATAACTTGCCTGAGAATCTTGGATGTATGTGCTTGTTAATACTAAGTATACTTTTTTATTTGACAGGATTATAAAACTGGTGGACTATATTGGCTTAAAACTGAATTTATCAACATCATCTGCTGAATTTATCTCCCCTTCCTTGGCTCTGGCAGTTGTCAAAACCAACAGAATCCGCTCAAGCCAAATGTCTTTTGCTGTCCAGGACTCAGCTGATCTCCAGGTTACAAAATACTTACAACAGTTAAAAATTGTCAAACATTTATTTTAAAGTGCTTATTGTCTTATATTTATATGAACATGAGTTTGTTCTTTGTTTATGTCACTTTCAGGATCTTTAGTTCATGTTAGTTTCAGACCTTTTTTTAAGCCCTCCATAGTTTTTTCCTTTAATTTTCCTTTAACTTTTTGCCTTTTCTTTTTTTATATTTTAAGTAGGTGTAAAAGAGCAGCTTACTTAGCGGAAACTGGCAGAACTAATAAGCTGTTGGAGAGGGTATAGCTAGAACACCAGAAGGGGCAAAGTGCTTGGCAGAATAACTTTGCCTCAAACCCCCTGAATTATGAGTCATTTGTTCAACCACCATGACAGTGCTGAAATTTGTCAAGTAGTGTTGCCAGATGGCTTCATCTGTTAGAAGGAAATAATTGCAGAGGGTTCCAGGAAAGAGCCATCGTGTATGTTGCTTGGATAATGATGCTCAGACATTTGTCACTGATGGCACCTCGCCAAGAAAGAAGTGCTTAGAAAGTTTGGTCGGATCCCCTTTATCTCATTCAAAACTTCCCTCCTGGCAGAGAAAATAATAATTTGGACAATACCAGCCTAGGAGACTTAATCAAGGAGAGATGGAAAGTTTTGGACAAATTTTGGCACATTCTGCCTCCTCAGAGAAGAAAATACCGTAATGTATCGTGAGACATAAGTAATACTGAAACTTTCCTGTGTTACTGAAAATAATATAAATGTTTAAGATTTGAGTTATTTTCTATTTCTTAGCAATATATAGTTCATGAATGTGAGGTGACTAGGAGGTGGTGGTGATGATGCCATGATGATTTTTTGCCTTTTCTTTTGTACCCCTTTTGTATGCCCTTTTTTGTATCCTCAGTGCTTTTAGCCCATGTACTTGTAATTCCATAAGTCTGATAACTTAGCTTAGACCCAATGTTCCATTAAACCAGGAGACCAAACATCCTGGAGGCCTCGCAGTTGGAGGCCAGAAAGCCCTAGAAACCAAGGTCCTCTCTAGAACACATTCTGTAAACTAAGGCCCATCCGGGGGGGATTCCTCGGAATGGGGGGTTCATTCGAGCCTCTCGTTGGGGAATCTTTGATAGATATGCTATCGTGTGTGTGCATTTTGGGGTGCATTTTGGCGCATTCCACCTGGACAAAGTGGTGTACCTAAGGATCCTTAAATAAATACTGAGGTAAAAACCCCTTTTCCCCTTAACCGTGTCTGGCTCTTAATTTTAAGACCAGGGAAAGGCAACATAAGTATCATCTACTTCAAACTAGAGCAACTAGGAGTGCTTTTGTGGAATTGATTTGGGATTTCTTTGGGGGCTGTCCACACTGGTGATCGCCAAAGTGGGGTTTGAGTACCCCAGGGTGTGCACACAACAGTCCATTGCGGTGTGGGAAAATATTGTTTATGTGATTAATAAATAAAAATACATTTCAAAAAATAATTTTTAATCTCCTTTAAAAATTTATATTTTTATATTTTATAACTTGTGTAATATAATAGTACAGTAATACTTACATGTAACTTATGGATAAGTATATATATTATATATATGTATATATATGTATAAGTATATATTGTATATATAAGTATATATAAGTATATATATGGATAAGTATATATTGGGGTTCATGCTCAAAAACTTTTAGGGGTTGCATGGTCAAAAATGTTTGGAGTGCGCTGATCTAAACAGAAGAGTTAAGCCACATTGTTAGGGCACTGTGGGGAGTTCACACTGTCCTCTTACTACATCCATTCTTTGAATACTCAGATAATTTCTGCAGTACCACTAATGTTTCACATCTCCCAGGAACTCTGAGGTGATGATATTTGTATGCAAAGGACTAATGTGCAACAAGAATGTTGAGAGATTTTGTACTAAACAAAGCTCCCTGGCCTGTAAGCACAGCACATAAAATGGGTGAAAGTTCAGATCCCTTTTTGTACAATATTAGATCACTAAGGTCTTGAGGTATCTGAATTGTAGCTTATCCAGTTTATTTTTGTAATTTTTGCCAGATTATCAAAAAAGTTTGGGTTTATATTCTTATATAAGAACATAACCTACTGAACTTAAAAAAGTATTGACAAATAATGGCTATTTGCACTTTTTCTGAATTCTGACATGCTTCCTACAGGGTATAAAATTTCTTTGCCTTTGCAGGCTTTCAAGCTGTGAAATGTTGATCTCCCTACACAGTTACGGTTACACAGACCTACCTGGGTTGTTGCTCTTCACATTTGCCAAATCAATATAAAACACACAGTGGTGTGTTACGTCCCTTTAGGCAAATGGTTAAAGCCAGATTATTTTCAATGGTAGGCAGACCTGAAATGGGATGCATCCTTTTCAGTCCTGTAAATGCCCTTTATGCATTGGAGCAGGAGAGGAATGAGAGCAGCAGTGAGTTTGTGAGAGTGATTAAAGAGATGTTTGAAGTTTTAAACTGAAAATAAGTCATAATTTATTTATTTGAAGCCCAAAATGAAACATAATCCTGGTATTTATTTTTCAGATCTCTCTAGGAGTTCAAGCAATTCAGAATTTAAATACTCTTGGATCAATTACTCTTCCTTCATCATTGCTGACATATTTACCCACTGAAGAGTTGGTCTTGGCTTCTAGAATTATATTCAACTTCTTTAAAAAGACCACTGTGTTCCAGGTATTTTTTGGCCCACAGTTCATAAGGCTTTTAAACACAAGCTTAGAGCAAAATATCTTTTTTTCCCCACAAAGCATATTTTAAAACTTCTGACTTAATAAGTAATTATTTTTGTCCAGTGCTTACTCCACATAGTAAATGAGCTTGTGGGTCCTGTATTCTACTATTGTTTCCTTTAAGATTTTAAAATCTGGTACTTTTTTTGTCATTCCAGGATCTGTCATTGAAGAATGCATCTTTAATCAGCAGTGTTATATCATCAAGTGTTGCTAATCTCACCATTAGCAACTTAAAGGCAAATGTTACTGTCATTTTGCAGAATATCAAGCCTAATCAGGTATGATTTACATTTTGGCAGACCTAAAGTACAGTTTTGTTGCCTTCACTGAAGTTGTTGTAGTGGAAACACTGTACTAAGAATACAGGTCAGTTTTTTCTGCTTTGCTAGCGTGGACCTTTCATCTCCACCTGGGCATTAAAAATCCCTTTCTTTTTGCTTATTTACCACTTTACACATTTTAGTTCTCAAATGGTGTAAGGTAATTTTGCTCTATCACATATGCATCCAGCTTTTATCTTTCTTAATTACCCTTCTGTTTTATTCTACAAAGAATAAAACCTCTTAGATGGAAGACTGACAGTATGGGTTGTTAGGTAAGATGCTGCAGTTAGGACATTTGTGGGTGCTGCATGGCCAGAAAATAATATAAATCTTTTTCCTTAGGGAAACTAAAATCTTCCCTAAGAAAATGGCACAGGGTTGTGTCATCTGGAAGTATTAGGACACTTATACACCATCTCTTTCTGAAAGGAGCATCAAGGATTAAAGTCTTCTATATCTTAACAGAGTTTAAAGTACTAAATTACTATGAACTAAAAAATGTAGGGATTCCACTAATGCACCTGAAGCTTTTTTCAGGAGCTGGCTCAGTACCATCATTACTTGTTTTGACACAGAAATGAGTTTTGAGATATAACTGTAGAAGTATTAGTATTTATAACAATATAATGTGTGTTGCTGCTGGTATTTATAGAATTTGTATGTGTGTGGGGAAATCGATATGTAAATGTTTAACATCGTGATAGTAGGAATTGGTCAAATATTTGCAAGTGAAAAGGTTTTTCCTTTTCTGTGTGGTCATGACTTCAAAAAGTTACTAAGTCTGTAAGGATGAGGAATCCCAAGGATTTGTGTAGTGGGGGAAGACAATGAAAGAGCATTTAAAAGGTTCTACCAGGAACAGAACCTTTGCAAAAGCACGAGAGCTAGCTCCTGTGTGGTGACTTCAAATTTGTTCAGCATATTTTTACATGCAGTTTGGAATATTAATCCATTTGTGCACATAAATTAATTTTGCATTCACATAGATCAGGCAGATTTGCAGTGTACAGTGTTTATTCTTGCCTGCATTTTGTAGATGATTCATTTGATCGTAAGGCCAGAGTTTAGTAAGATTTTTTTTCTTTTTACTCCTAAACAGGATAATTCAACAGTCAGATGTGTTTTCTGGGACTTTAATAAAAATGGTAAGTAGTTGAGGTCACCCAAGATGCTGTGCTGTTTTAGCTATGTCAATTCATGTTAATATAAATAAAGCCTTTAATGAATAACAAAGCTGCTTTTTTTAACAGGTGGACATGGAGGCTGGTCATACGAAGGTTGCATAGTTAAAGAAAGTAGAGTAAATGAAACAGTCTGTTCATGCAACCATCTCACAAGTTTTGCAGTTTTGATGGTAATTGTTTTAAAAATTATGCAATCTTATCCTTATTCAAGAACACATTTAACCTTCTGTTGTCTTAAGCAAGTGAGGACTCAATAAGCACGAACTACCTACTAAATAATACTCAGTTCTATTGACTTCAGTGTTAGTACAAATAGCATACAGTTAGTCATATGCTTAACTGTTTGTTAAATGGGAGTCCATGACTTCCACTCGAGGAAAAGAAATTTCTTAAGTGCTGCAGCTTTCACATTTAGACAGCTGTTTATATTCTAGGAAATAAAATTTAGGATAAGTCAAATTTAAAACAGGGTTTTAATCAAATGGGTTTTCACAATTAGAGTCATAGAATCATAAAATTATATTTCAAGTTGGAAGGGACCCATAAGGATCATGGAGTCCAGCTCCCTGCTCTTTACAAGACTAGATTGGCTTTTTTGCTTTTCATCTAACTTTATATAAGAGCCATGATGAAAAGGGTGGATTCCTTTTTTTAAAATTATTTTTAAGTGCAGAGGGAAAGGTGCATTTTTGTTTATTTTTGTGGGTTTTTTTATCTTTTTCCATTAAATAAACACGTTCTCTGAAATTAACTTCTGTTTCTGTTTTAGGACTTGTATGGAAAGACTCCTCTGAATCCCACGCAAGAATTGGTACTGACTTTTATATCGTATATAGGCTGCGGCCTCTCTGCAATTTTTCTTTCTGTTACTCTTGTGACCTACATAGCCTTTGAGTAAGTACCCATTCAACTAAGCTCACGTTATTGTTCAATTGGGATTGATTTTAGTCTTCCTTGTGAAATCCTTTTCAATAATTAAGGATTCTGTCTGTACAAATAATGCACATATTTGTCCAGTTTACCAGGAAGATGTTGATTCCATCTTGAGAAATGTTAATCTCATGAACAAGTGGATTATCACGCGGATCTATGCCGTAAGAAGTGAAGTAGCACTCTGAAGTATTTTATAATGGATTATCATAATAGAAGTGTGGAGGAATGTATTTAAGATACAACATAAAAAGCAGCGCAGAATTTTAGCATTTTTAAAAGCATTTGTCTTCTTTCTTTATTCTCTCATTATTCTAAGACTGGGACTTGTGTCTATCAAGGCTTAAGATGCCCAGTCAAAAGCTTGATCTAGTTTAGCAATAAAGAACAATCACATTTTGGGTTTGGGTAGCAATGTGACAAGAAGTCCAACATACAATGTAAAAAAAAATAACCATTGAACTAGACACTTAATCTCCAAGTCATTGTTTATATTTACGTACCCTTTTCTAAAAAACTTCATTTATACAGACCCTTATTTTGGAAACATGTTGCAACTTGTTCTCTCCGTGTATAAATGCAAAACACAAAGCATTGTATATGAATGAAAATGTAAAATTTTCTTTTTCCTGGCATTTGTGGATGACAAGGACTGCAAGAGAGGAAGTAAGCCAGGGATCCACGGACAATTGATGTCATCTCACTAATTTTCTTTTTTTTTTTTTAGGAAAATCCGGAGAGACTACCCCTCCAAAATACTTATTCAGCTGTGTGCTGCATTACTTCTACTCAACTTAGTTTTTCTCCTTGACTCATGGATTGCACTGTATGATACACGAGGCCTATGCATTGCAGTTGCAGTGTTTCTTCACTATTTCCTCTTGGTTTCCTTCACCTGGATGGGCCTGGAAGCTTTCCACATGTATCTGGCCCTTGTGAAAGTCTTTAACACCTATGTACGGAAATACATTCTTAAATTTTGTGTTGTTGGTTGGGGTATGTATTTTTTTTTTCCATTTGTTTGCTAAATAGATAATTCCTCTTATCAAGTATTTCAATGAATGTGACACAGGTCAGAAATGAAAATTAGGCAATCATTAAATGTTATATGTGTTCCACCTTTCTGAGGCATGGAGTCCCCCCAGCTGCAGAACTGAAGCTTCTGCAATGCAAAGTGATAATAGGTTTTCCTTGTGCTAGTACAATAGAACCAATTTTGAATTTGCATGCTTCCATTATTTTGAGAATAAATGCCAATGAGTATATATATTCCTTTCTGGAATAGCACTGTTCCTAACAAAAACCAGCAAAAACAGATCTAACTGGATAGAGGATGAAGAGATTCTTGGCCTGATTTTTAGCTCTTATTTGTTTCTTAAAACATGTAAGAAAGAAAATCAGTTATCCTGTAAGAGATTTTAAATCTGTTTGAAGACTAATGGTATTTATTGGTTTATTCAGAAAGTTTCGGAGCTGGCTGTGGAGGACTGCTCTTGTTTCTTTGCAAGTTGTGCTCCTGAGCAGTTTGAGTGCTGCAACTTTTCAGACAGCTAGTAGTCAGCAGAATTCAACAGATGAATTTCAGAAACAAGTTGTAGATTTTGTAGAAAAATATAATAATTTCAAGTCCCCATAGTACTGTCTCTGTTAGGATTTTTACATATGTGTTTGTTCATAATCTTTTAGGGTTACCAGCAATAGTTGTGTCCATTGTGTTGGCAGTATCACCAGATAATTATGGACTTATAACCACTGGAAAGATTTCAGTAAATGGACCTGATGAATTGTGAGTTAAGGGGAGGTGCTTTTGGGGATGTGGGGGTGGGGGATGGAGGAAGGTCCTCCAAACTGCTTTTCTTTAGAGTAAAGGTGGGGAAGGGAAGGAAGCAATGGTAGTCCTTTGAAGTGGTATAACTCTACAGTATCTGTGTTTTAGGGTTATTGCCTATATGAAGGCTCGTATTCTTTGGCCAAAAAAAAAAATTACTTTTTTTCTAAAAAGGCAAGAATGGTTTGCATGTGCAACAAACTAAAAGTTTGTCTCATGTTTATTTCACTTAATTTCTGTTTCTCATAGCAGTGACAGACTGTTCTTTTGTTCTAGCTGCTGGATCAAAAATAGAATTGTCTTCTATATTACTGCTGTGGGATACTTTTGCGTGATATTCCTGATCAATATCAGCATGTTCATTGTTGTGCTGATCCAGCTCTGTCGTATCAAAAAGAAAAAACAACTCGGTGCTCAAAGGAAAACCAGTATCCAAGACCTCAGGAGTGTTGCTGGCCTCACTTTCTTGTTGGGAATTACTTGGGGGTTTGCTTTCTTCACAGTAAATGAGGTATTTACTTACCTCTTTACCATTTTCAACACTTTGCAAGGTAAGTTCGTCCTTCATGTAACAACCTTCTGAGTATAAGATAACAAACCAAACATTTTGAAATGTCATTTTCTTGATTCAGCAATAAAAATTTAAATGTGGTATGTGCTGTAACATGATAATTACATTAGAAATGATACTGCTTTACTGTAATCTTAAATTGCAGTTTTGTTATGATAAGGTACAAAAAACCTAGATACTATTTATATACATAAGGTTCATTTATAAATATTGCCATTTTAAAAGTGTATGCAAATCAGGTATCCCTGGAAGTGACTGTGCTTCACTAATAAACAGATGAATTTTGAATACTCAGTTACTCTAAGTGTTCACGTTATAATTGAGGTAGTGAAAAACTGTATCATTTCTCCAGTTCCCCTAAAGCTTCTGGGGGAGGTTTGACATTCAGCAAAAGGTCGTTGAGACAGGCAAGGCTGCAACATCTGAAAGTTAATGACCCAACTTTTAAGTATGGCCTATATAGTATAGTACTTAAGAACATGTGGGAAGTGGATATGAAAACATAAAGTTTTGCAAACGCCAGGGTGCTACTGGACATATCCAAAAGCAGAATTCCTTCAAAGGCTTTTATATGAATGGAAGATATTGTAGCTGTGCACAGTTATCTAAATATACCTGAATTGCCCTTCTGAAGTTCGGATCCAAACTTCTGCTTAAATAACACTTAGATGACCGACTGTATGATTTCCCAGCGCGACTAAAGCAATGAAAATCGCACTGTGGTGTATACACCTCTCCCCTATTTGCTGTGTTGATTTACTATTATTTATTATTCATTCTAAACCTAATGCAACTGTTTCCAATTGCAGATTGGAAATTGTGCAAAGACTGAGTGCCACTTTCCCTCGAAGGGGGGCAATTATGATGAACTTTTAAGCAGGGGAAGTTAGATGCCACCCTGTGTCAGTTAGTAGTGAATGGGAAGTAGACAAAGAAACTAATGTGGCACTGGCAAGAGATGGGATGAGCACCATCCACTCTAGAAAATATTTGAAATTGTGGTAAAGGGGGTACCATTTATTATTATTTTAGAAATGAGTTATTTTCTTTGTATGAGTGCTCAAAATTTTGTAGCATTGGTGGTAACAGGTTAGCTGCTAATAAAAGATCTAAGTGTCGCACTATGTGCTAAAAAAGCTTCCTAGAAATCTGACAGTGTGGTATCACACCCTCTCTTTGACATTGCTATGAATTCTTTTCCAAAAGCATTAAGTAAATTTCAAGACCAAAAGAATTTTTCCCTTTCTGTTTGATAGAAGGAAACTGTATGCGTTTTATGCATTTGGTTGTATTTGTTGTTTTTTCTTTTGTGTTTATGATTCCTCTAATCTATGTAAGGAAAAAGTACTCTGCAGTGTTCAGAGCTGTAAACTTTTTCAACTAAGAAAGGTGTCATTACCTTTTAGTAGAAATTTTAAAAGAAATTAAAGAAAACCAAAACATTGTTCATTAAAAAGTAGTAAAAGTGAATTTTGCAACAGTCTTTTTATGTTATTCCTTTGCAGGGTTCTTCATTTTCATCTTCTATTGTGTAACAAAGGAGAATGTCCGCAAACAGTGGAGAAGATACCTTTGTTGTGGGAAATTCAGGCTGGCTGAAAACTCGGGTAAATTTTTTTTTGTAACTTCTGAATCCTTATATTCAGTGTTAAGTTCCTTGTATTTTGTAATTACAAAAAAAAAAAAAAGGCAATTAATCATGTTGCTGCAGTTGCAGTTCTAATACAATACACCTCCAAAATTATACTCTTTAAAGGTGGTAGCTGGTGCAGTTCTTGCATGTTTACATGCTGTTGCCTTAAGCTGTTAACTGCTAAGAGTTGACCTCTTCCACTGCAGGGTAAAGGCATGTCTTTGCAGAAGACTTTTGGTCAGTTAGAAACGGTAAGATTTGTTCCAGCTTCTGGGTCAGCTGTAGTTTTACCAGTGACTTCCACAAAAACAAAGTGAAGCATGGTTTAAACCAAAAAAGACATTAATTACTTTATGTTATTTTGTTACTCAGTAGTTGTCCTCTTGTAAAGCTATGTACTTTTTATACACTTTCTCTTAGAGGATCAACTGCACTTAAGTTATTTTTCTGATCTGGTCTACAGTTGTAAAACTATGACAGTTGGCTGCTTGTATTTTAAGCAGGAACAAGAGAAAAGGAAATAGATTTAAATTATTTTAAACATCAAGAGTAATTAAATTCTTAGGAGAATATAATTCTGTCTAGAGTACTGCAAGAAGTGCGTAAAGCCTTGGTTTTCTATCAATACAGTTGCATTATTAACTATATTTTTATGTAGTGCTTGTATGAGTTATTTTCGGTGTCGTGTATCTGTTGTAGACTGGAGTAGAACTGCTACGAATGGTTTAAAGAAGCAGACTGTAAATCAAGGAGTATCCAGTTCTTCCAATTCCTTACAGTCAAACAGTAACTCCACTAACTCTACAACACTGCTGATGAATAATGATTATTCAGTCCATGCAAATGGAAATGGTAAGTATACTGCAAAACAGTATTTCTTCAGAAGTAAAATTCTCCATCCTGCCTGTTCTAACATAGTACTGTCCTCTGAACTGCTGCCCTCTGCTCTGCTCCTGAGAAGTTGAAATGCGGGTGTAAGAAGCACTGCGCTCAATTTCACTCACAGTTTACTGTGGCTTATGTCTGCTGAGAAAACTAGATATGAATCACCACCGAATATACGTATTAAAAACTGGTCTTTTTTTCGGTGAACATTATCTAGTTCTTCACACTCTTGCAGGGCACGTCATGCTTCTGATTTGAGCTCTCAGTAAAGACAATCAAGTTTTCAAACTGAAAAACAACTTACAAATCTGTAATGTATAAAACCCTAAGTCAAGCAAATCAGAGAAGATTACTCCTGTGTACCTGAGGTATTTTTCCCAGCTGATCAAGAATTGAGGCTAAGAAATAATGTCATCAACTAGAATGTTTCTTATGAAGTTGTTGAACGTGCTTGGATAGGCTGTGTTGTCCTCATTTCTTGGCCTATGCTGTCAGACGACAGCACATAATCAACAGGATAATATCAGCAGATAACCTCTCAGGTGTACAGAGTAAAAGCTATGGAATTCATATGTGAGTTAGAGGTTACTGTTCCTTTGAGTGTACTAACTGCATATTGCAGAGAAACCACAACACTTCAGGAGATGGCATTTGGACATGCCCTGAACAGCTTTCCAAATTGATCTTCTCTTTTTTTACTATCCTTTGTGAAATCTCCCTCTTTGGACACCACATAATGCAATAATTAACATACTTTTTATCTAACAGGTCAGCTGAGAACCAGAATCCAATAACTTTCACTATCATTAAATACAAAGTAAGGCAATATTTTTAGGTAAAAGTATTTCCTTTCAGAGAGAGAAATTTTCAGGCACAAAAGCCTGCATGTCTTGTAGGGTTCTCTTTTCCCTGCTGTGTTAATTGCTCTGATGAAAGAAGCCATCTCTCCCTGCAACATTTGACATGCTTCTACACAGATACAAAAGCATTTTGACTGCTTTTCTCAACAGAAAGAAAGATAGCAGAAATGTTCTATTGAACTTGTTTGTTGTAGCAACCGAGTGAATGAGCCTGTTGTGGCTTTCTGGAAAAAGTTTTATTCTTTTGGGTATTTTAGAATGAGATGCTAAATTGATGATCTAAACCACTGAGTGATGCCAATTCTGTTGGATGCGCTCCAATTCTGTCCCACTTCAATCACATAATCAGACCTTTCCAGTGTGAGGGTCTGTGTGTCCTGTGCCAAAAGCTTCTCAGACAAAAGCAGCTGAAAGAACTTTGACAGAACCTTGTTCTGTGCGCTCACAAACATGGATAGCTCAGGTGACCCACCTCATTTCCTATTTTATTGTGTATTTTGAATGCTGTGAACCTCATACCACATCCTTTTTTCATATCAAGAGGGTTGTATGATACCTTGCCTGCATAAATAATTCTTCTGGGTGCTTAGGACTTTCATGAGAAGAGGCTAAACCTATGCTTGGATAGCTCCCAGCAAAGCTCTGAGGCAATTCTTTACACCTAGTCTTTCAAACGTGGGGCAGTGGTATTTCAGAATAGTTGGGCTAATGCCTCCAAAAGGCATTAGACTGCTGTTAGATGGGAACATGGGACCTTCTAATCTGCTGCACCTGATTGCTCTGCTCTCAAAGCTAGAACTTGAAAGTAACGTTGCAATGCTTCATTTTAAAAAGTGACCTCCAAAACCAAAAACACTCTAGAAATGAAGACCTTTGTCATAAATATACTGAGCTATTAACACTTGAAGGTTTTGGCCTCACTGCTTCCACTGAAATGCTATCCCACATTCAGGACTGAATGACTTACCATGGTAAGTTTGAGATGTCTGTATAGCCTGTGGCTTTGCTTTCCTACTGGACTTCATTTTTTCATGGCGTTCTAATATTTCCTTATTTTCAGTTTTTCTCTTGCAGATTTGCATGTTTGGAAAACTACCATTAGGTATCAGGTGGCCAAACCTGCAGATTTCCTCACTGAGGAACACCAACCACCTTTCTCAATTTGTTCACAGAAAAGCCTTATTTTCTTCTCAGCTTTTGCCCTAACATTACGACACAGCTATTTTGAACACTCCTAAAATAAAACAGTTGTAGTTATGCAGGGGGTTAAACAACAATCACAGTGTCAGCAAGTATGGTTGTTTTCTGTAATTTCAGCCTTTTTCTTACTTGAATTGATGAACAAAGCTTTTCTGCTTGTCTTACCCTGCCTTCATTTGTGTCTGTTTAAGTGCTTGATGGCTGCTCAAATGAATAACTAAATTTTTAAAAAATCGAAACTGAAGTGTTTGCACAAATACTTAGAATAAAAAAATCCAAATTCTCATTAAAAATATTTAGAATGTGATACATAAAGGCAGGAGATTTATCCAGTGAACTAAACATTTGTGGAGCATTTAATTAAAAGGCTTCAGTCAGCAGTGGTATTATATTATATGTGTTCATTGTGGATTCACCTAAATGTGTAAGATTCTCTGCAGCCTAAATGTGGTTTTTACCCACTATTAGACCTAGGCCATATTCTGATTGTCCTTCAGAAGTAAATGCTGTAAGTTGAATTCCTTTCAAGGGCAAAAAAAATTCCTTGTTTTCTCAAACACTTTCTTCTTTCAGTTGCATGGCATACCTGAGATACCTTTAAAACTTAATTTGATAAAGCAAAACATTAAAATGAGGAGTAATTTGCATCTTGTCAAATGATACTTATTCCAAGTCAAGTCTACATTTTGAGAATTGTGACCTTCATTGTTTAAAATATGGAATCCTATTGTGCATAAATATATTAAAATCTCTCAAATCTCAGGATTTTACACAGGAAAAGAAAGGTATACAAAATATTTACCAAAAAATCCACATTTTAAAATCGTTGCAGGGATAAAGTGAGAGTGTATGAACTCCCTATAGTGACTAAGAAAGCGTGGGAGGCTTGATTCTTAACTGTTCTGAGAGGAGATGCACTTTTTTTGTTTCAACAGGCCATCTTTCCAGTGAGAAGAATGGTGTTTGTTTCAGTGTACAGAATGGTGATGTGTGTCTCCATGACTTTCCAGGCAAACAACTTGTATTTCAAGACAAGGATGATACCAGCAGCCAAGAAAGCCAAATCTCACTCAGAAGGACTTCAAAGAGAGGAAGCCTAAGTTCTATGGAGAAAATGTGATTTCCTTTTAAACAGCACATTGTTTTACAGTGTGAAGTAGAGTTGTACTTTAGCAGTTTTACATAATGTGAGCAGACCAAGAACTGATTTTATTTAAAATATATGGTACTGGAACTTCACGGCAGCCATGCAATGGATTGACAAGGACATTTATTTAAAAAAAAAAGGAACCTGCTATTTTGACAAGGTCTTGGATGTCAGGTTACAGCTGGCACATTTCCATTTTGATTCTTCATCAGAATGGGGTTTTTTGAGTGGTTTTTTTTTTGCATTTAAACAGACGTTTTATTTAGACATTTTTCATTACAGTTAAGTTTATCTGGATATAATGCTTAGTAGTATTGTATAAATGTAGAAAGTTGCAACTTGTGCGTATGAACAATGTTAACTTTAAAAATGTTAGTTACACTGTCTTCAACTTTTTGTACGTTTTAGTAGCAAACTCTGCAGTGATGTACATAGGCAGAAAATACCAACCTTTAAGCATCTCAATGATACTTTTTATATTTATTTCTTGTGATATAAATATTCCTATGTATAGAAAAATAATTGGTATTTTGTTTGTAACTGTTATTGTAAGTTTGCATTTTTCTTTAGTTAATTAACTTTAACATAGAATGATACAAAAGTTAATTTGTCCAGTAAGTGGATCACCTACAGTGGTTTGAATATGTTCACCAGATACAGAACTGGAAATAACAAACATGATCAGTCTTGAACCTTTGGCTACCTTTTAGTACACAACAGAGGAATAGAAACTGGGTATAATCCAAGTAGAGTAGCATGAATGGAGTGCTAAATAAAGTAGTTAGTAGGTTATTAAGTACAACTAAGTTGTGTTGGTGACTTGAGTAAATTCATCATAGTTTTTGCCGTTGATTTCACCAGGGTCAGTATTTATCTTTAATGGTGAGATTAAATACACCGCCATTTCTCATTTGCAATGATGAAAGTAGAGAAGTTTGGGGGGGGAGGATGGGGGAGTTGAAGAAAAAATAGAAATAATAAATGACAGCTGTTAGATTTAGTAGTTGAGAAATTGTTTGTTTCATTGCATGGCTGTTTTTTAAGGGGCAGCTCTTGAGCTATTCTAGTGAGTATTTCAGCTTGTGCTTTGGCTCGTGGTTGGCAAACCAAATACTGAGGTGCTAGCTCAGTAATTGCTGAAGGAAAATTTAATTCCCCTTGTGATATTTACCTGAAAAAAATGGATTTTGTCTCGTTGTGTAAAACAGCTGAAAGCCCCCCATACAACATTGTGAGGGTTCATCCTGAACAGAAATTGGCCTAAGCCCTGGTTTTACCTCTTCTTCCTCACACACATGTGCAGCTGTGGCCGCTGCTTTTTTAATTTGTGTTCTTGGGCAATGGTTGGATGCTCCCGGAGCAAACAAGGACAAACTGGTGCCAGACTGCGGAGTACCAGGCCCTATAAAGGGGGCTGCATGAAGCAGGTGTGGGCTGAAGGGGAGTAAAGGAGCCCTGAAACACTCTCCTCAACAAAAAGCATGGGTTACGTGCCTCTTATCTGGGACTCTGTTGTGGTTCACAATTAAGCCTCTTCAGTACTCAAAACCTATTGTGGTTCTGTGGGCAACACATGCGTTCTTTCAGTTCTTTTAGTTCTTTCAGTCACTTATGTCCAAGATTACTGTGACTATGCTTTTAAGGTGAATTTAAAGTATTTGTTGTGTTTATCCACGGAGTTTTAGCTGCATGTTTGTAAAAGCCCATCCTGGAATGCTACTAGCTGGAATACATTTCTGTGAATGCTTTAACTATTTGGCTAATTGCCTTTGCAGTGTTTCTTGTAAATTTATTTAATGTTCTTATATTTATATTTTCAACTGTAAAAAAAGCAATAAATTTGCAGCAAGTACAACACAAAATATAGAAACTTTTTTTTTTTTAAGGTAAGTATGTCATTAATACTGGGCTGCATTACAATTCTTCATATTACAGGATCTACATTATGTAACCTCTTGGAGAAAAAGCTGACCCAGATTTTGTATTTATTGTCTGCTACATATTTTACCTTTCATGGTTCTAGCATATTGGGATTTTAGCAGAAAAAACCCTGACGTAAGTCTGTCCAGTCAATGCTTGCCCTCAAGTCTGCTGAAGCTCTCCCACAAGAATGCTATAAGCAAAAGCACTGAGCTTGGCTTCAGTAATTAAATTCCCTATGAATACACATATTCCATTGTCACTGACCTGCTTGGAGTATTCCTTTTAAAATTTATTTTTGCACGCTAAAATATGTTAGGATTCTTGAAATAATTTTTATTTTATATATTCCTAGAGGTGGGGAGTCCTTTCTGACACTGCCACTTAGAAGCACGCACGAGTTGTGGTACAATTTTGCACTTACCCCAGCATATTATTTTAGCTCAGTAAGTAATTACCATCCTCAAACTAGCTGAAAATGCGTTTTTACATCGGGTGTTACAATATCCTTTTGGTACGTGGTCTCTCGGACACTTTAACCACGACACCCAGAGCTCAGGGAAAGCTGCAAACACCTGCCCAGAGCACAAGGTAAAATTCGGTGTATTAGCTTGTGGCTGCAAAGCTAACTCGGGGGATCTGTAAGGAGGTTTTAAGCTCAGTCAAAGATAAACAGCAACCTGTCGTGTACAGCTGGCACCACCCTGCTCAGCAAACCTGCTCCCTGAGTGCAGTCTCTGTAAAAAGCAGTGTCCTGAAGGAGGAAGCTGGTGCGGAGTTCAGGGGAAGAGTGAGTGAGCTGGTCCGTGTTCCGGCACGGTGCAGATTTCGCCGCGCGGCTCTGGCAGAGGGAGATGATGAACCTCCGAGCTCTGTGCTCTTTACTGCTGTGCAGAACCTACAGAGGTGGTGTCCGACGGCCACCAAAGGAACGAACACGTCTCTGAAAGCCGCTTTCTCAACCGGGACTGTCAGTTACGCGGTCAGTGAAGGAAGCGCAGCAAGGAAAAGTTACAATAGTAACTCTGTTAATGCTACAATTTCACGTGAGAAAAAAAAAAAAGACAACCGAAAAAAATTCTTTACGAATTTTGGGTGAATCCCACACCTTCAGCTACTCTGCAACATCTGCTCCGTGCTTCAGCACCCACCCCTACTTAACACTGTTTGTCTTCCTGCTGCCAAGAGCACAGAGGGAATGTACAGGGTTTGCAACTGTGTGTAACATATGTGTGTTGGTTTGTGGTTTTTTAAGTGTTTGTACATTTCTAGATCTGGGTTCTTTTTACCCGTCATTCGTTGTTTCCTGCTCGCTCCCGCTGGGGAACTGCAGCCTGCAGTCAGGCAAGGGCAAATCGAGTCAGAAGCCGGCCTTGCTCGGTGCCTCTGGGGAGTGCCTGTGGGAATAACAGGTTCATTTCCCTTGGTAATCTCCAAGTCTTGTTCCTTTGCTAAGTGGGAAAGCCAAGGGGTGTGAAAACATAATAAAATCTTGCTGCTTTTTAATTTTCTTTCATGGCATCAGATCTCAAAACGGTGGGTTTTTTTAAGGCTGGGGGAAAGAAAAGCTTCCAGTAAGTATTCCGGCCTTCTCAGCTTTATTTTAAGAACTTACGAAGAGATTGTATAAAATCGACTTTACTTTTTACAAAGGTAGCCGGGCTTTTGTCATGCCAGGCGTCCCCTCCTCTGCTCGGTCCCTTGTGCACCGGCGTCCCCGCTGTGCCTGAGGGNGCCATCTCCGGGTACCGCCGCCCCGAGCGCGGCCGGGCCGGGCAGCCGGGCTGGCCGTGGGGCCATGAGGAGCCGCAGCAACTCGGGGGTGCGCCTGGACGGCTACGCTCGCCTGGTCCAGCGGACTATCCTCTGCCACCAGGTGAGGAGCAGCCGCCGCCCCGGGACGCCTGCTCAGGGCTGGGGGCACCGGGCGCGGTGGGGCCGTGCCGGGGCCGTGCTGGGGCTGTGCAGGGGCTATGCCGGGGCGCGGGGCGGCTGCCGGTGCCGGGGACTGCAGGAGGGACACGAACATCCCTCCTCCGGCCGGCGCACGGCCTCCTGTCCGCATCTCCCGGCCGCGCCTGCGGAGCAGCGCGGGGAATGCTGAGGCGGTGCGGATCCCGGGGGTGCTTGTATAAGTGCACCTTGGAAACCGTGTGGAAAACTCAGCGAGTCTGAGCTCGCAAATAATAATAATACTGTGTATGCAATGTGTTCGTGGCCCTATGATACACACCCACCCGTTGTGCATACTATATAGATGTGTGTATATATATGCACACACACAGGGTAACAGCAACGTTACGCCCCGCTGACATAAGAGCTCCGAGCAGGACTTTGTGCCGCGCCTGTCAGCACAGCGCGGTGAGGATCCCTGTGTGCTCCCCGCGGCACGTGTGTGCGGCGGGGCACGTCCCAGAGATTCCAGGCTATTCTCCCGCTGTCCGCACTGCTGAGGCTCTGGAGCGTCAGGCGGGGCTGCCTGCACAGGCGGGCAGTGAAAGAAGATAGCGGGGGTGGTTGGCAAAAGCCAACTTGCGTTTTTTGGTCACCGCAGTGCTCTCTTCTTAGCGTGCTCGCTTCACCCAGGTGGGCACTGAGGACTCAGAAGGTGTTCGGCAGTGTCCTGCTTTGGTTAAAACAATCCCGTGCGTAAAGATGAGCAGCAGGGTTTTTTGCACAGATCGGTTACCAAATATGCTTTGTTGATGAGAGTTGCAAGAAACTGGAAAGCTGTAAAAGAGGAGGCTGGGACCCAAATGTGCTTTGGTCAGTAAGATTTTTGTAACTGGCAGTTGTTTTGGGCACAGGGTCCAAACACCTGTGGATTGGAGTTTGTGTACTAATTATTGTAAATCAGTAGAAATAAATGCAAGAATTGGTATACGTGGTGTGAGTTCCCATCTCTGCCTTTTGTCAGCAGGATGACCTTGGGCAAGTCACTTTGGCTTCCAGTGCCTGCCTTGATTTCCTTGTTTATAAGATTAGGATGCTGATAACAGCTTCCATTAGGGGATACATGGAGCCTCTGAAATTCAGTGTTCAAACATGGCCCAGGAAAGCTGTGCCTTTATGTTATTAATATTTAACAATAGTAAAAAGGGTAAGTAAATGGTAATACAGGAGTTCATACTGGTGACCCAGAATTTTGTAATTGACATTTAGAGCACTAGGATGAGTGTTCATGACTGTGTATTGCCTTTTCCACTAAGGGCTCAATGTCTGCAAGAATTCAGAGGTGAGGAAAGGAGGTAAATTTTCTTCTTTGTGTGGAAAGCAAGTCACAGGCTAACAGCAAGGCAGAGGATCAGTGGTATCTGAAGAGGGCCCAGAGACATGCTCAAGGCATGTTTCTAGATTTTTTTTTTCCCTGTATTTATACCCTTTCTGTTTTTTTCACTGCAATAGATTGAAAATGTTGTGCTCAGCCAGGTGAAGAGATGCAGTACTTACTTGGGCGAGTTAGGATGGTTGTCTTTGGGCCGCATTCAACCATATCTTCCTTGGGAGCAGAATAGTCTGTGGCTGGATGGGCTGGGCTGCTGCTTCAATGCTGCTGGTGTCTTCTTAGTTCCTCTCAGGAAGGAGCCAGGGAGGTGAGTTTTAGCCATGGGTTTGCCCAGGAGCAGCCTGGCAGAAGAACCAGAAGGTGTTTAAAATGCTTCTGAGGTGCTGCTGCTGAGCAGAGGGGTGACTGTGACCCTGCACCTCACATCCACAGCTGCTGGAATGCAGGCTTGGCACATCAGCTGCAGTGCTCTGAGGGAGGGCAGTGACACGCTCACCTCTGTGAGGTGCAGCAAGGGGAACACGGGGCACAGAACATTGGGCTTTCATCAGGTGTTTAATACACCAGGAGCCAGGCTTCTCTGTAGAAGCAACTGATCTTGTGTTCATTCCAATCACTCTAAATCAATATGATTTTAGAGGCAATTTTTAATGCAGGATGTCTGTGCTACCAGGCAGATGTGTTCAAAGGACAGGTCCAGACCCCCCACCAGGGCTGACAATTTTCTCTGTGTGGCACCTTGGAGGATCAGGTCAGTGGCAAACTTTTCCCTGTGTTGCAGATGGTGCATTGTGCTGGTCAGTTCCTGCAGCATGCACAGGGATAGTTATGATCCTGTTAAAGGTTTTAAAAGGAGGCTGAGACCAGACTATTGGCTCCTGTCTGTGTGGGGTCTGCCAGTTGTTGTACGTATCCTCAGGGGCAGGGGACAGAGGGATGTGCTCAGCTGCTTATTACACCTGTTCAATTGAATGAGATAAGAAAAAAGTGTGAATCTTAAGATTAGGAAATAGTAAAGCTCAACATCGATGTACATTTTAAGTATTGTTACAGTACTGTAAGTGAAAAGCATATGGACCTGATAAGGAAAGCTCATACTTTTTTGAGTAACCCCAACTGTGTTATGGAATCACAGAATATGCTGAGTTGGAAGAGACGCACAAGGATCATCAAGTCCAACTCCTGGCCCTGCACGGGACCATCCCCAAGACTCACATCATGTTACATCTGGTTTCACAAGCAATTCTGCAAGCTTTGCTACAGCTTACCTCAGTTTTCGTCTGACACATCAATGAGACAATCTATTTAATTTCCACCTTTCAGCAAGGTGCTAAATGTGGGCTTACTTGCTTTGCTGCTGTGGTTAGAACCCCACTGATTTTGTGCCTGTGCTGCTGAAATTCTTATTAACACCTGCTGCCCTGTAGGAACTGGTGTGTTTTGTGATTTGGGTTGTTGGGTGGGGGGGGGGGGGGTTGTCTCCAGATTGACAGATAGATTTAAAAATAGGATTGGGCATGATACAACAGTTTAAAGTGTTAATCCAGCAATCAGCTTTCTGTTGCAGTGCTCTTAGCTGGCAGCCCATGGTGCTGGTAAAATTCTTTGCTCCGTGGATCTTGCGTGCAGTGTGATTTCCAGGATGAGACCTGCTAGTCTAATTAGCCATCACTGCATAGATGTAATGCTGTGAAGTACTAGTTAAGCTAAAATCCCTTTGACATCAGTGGGATTAAGTGCACTCGGTGCTTCTCTGGGTTCCTTAGCACCTTGTAAGGGTTGTAGTTTTCATATGATGTCAGCAGGTAGCAGAAGAAAGTAATTGTAGTTTTTAGGAGTAAACACTTCTAAAAAAGCTAGACCAAAACCATTGAAAATATTAATAAGTATATTATGTTGTTCTGCGAACATTGTGAATGTGCATGAGGAAAGACGTTAATGTGCTGTCAGTCCATGAGAGCCAGCCCCAGTGCACCCCAAAAGCTGGGACCAATTTTTAGAGGCATCAAAGGTGCTGAAATAGTGATAGCTGCCCTTGGATGTGTTTAATACAGCCTCTTAAGGTAGGCAAGTCCCTCCCTGGGAGCTAAATAGGCTTTTAAAGTCTTGGATGGGCCATTTCTCTGGGATTTCCATTTTGGTACCCGGAGACATTTTTGTTTTTCAACTGGCAGGCAGCCCAGCATGGGGAGTAGGGAAAAATAAACCAAAATGGTCATTTCTCAGACAGCAGAGTGATCTTTATCAAGCCAGGGCTGCAGGTGAATATATGTTTGTTGTCTTGCATAGGAGGGAGGGAAACAAAGTGTCCTCTACAAATACTGGGAGTATGCAGTCTGCCTTTTGAGACCCTGGGTTTTGTCATGTGGGCACAGCACTGAACTGTGACTTCTGTTACTCCTTGTTTGACTTTTCAAGATCAAAAATAAGTTTTTTAAGCTGTTTGCATTCATATGTGCTACTTTCCCCATCAAACAGATGAGTAGGGGGTCCTTCAGCTGTTGCTTGGTTTATGAAGACCTTGCTGAAATGGGGCTGTTGCAGCAGAACTTCATTTCTACTCAGAGTGAGCCACTAAGCATTGCTGTATTAAACCACTACAACAGGGCTGACTGTGCCCGGTCATGTCTGTCAGGCTGTCACCCCTGTGGTGCTCAGTGGTCACATGCAAAGCCCAGGAAACTGTAACTAAAGCCCCTCCCCCTCAAACCAGCTTTCTTAAAAATAGTGAGTTGAGTGAACCAGTGTGTGGGAGAAATGAAAAATTAGTGGATGTATCCTTTTAAATTTTACTTATCTTTACTATTATAGTCTTTGCCCCTTGTCGCACCAGCCCCACACCAGCAACTGGTCTTCATTCACTGAAATTTTCTGTAAAGGCTTGATTTCATTGAAAGGTCTATTGAACTTTTCCCTCATTGTCTCATTTTTTGGTTAGTCAAGAATGTACAGCTGAGAAAGATGGTCTAAAAAAATTAAGGATAGTGAAGTAATGGGAATTATTGATGCAATGAAAAATCTAATGGAGTATTTGGGATGCAGGAGACTACTCAATGTACTGCTTTTCAGACAGTGCTGCTTTTCAACACCTTCAGAATTCTTTTCCTGTCCATTTTCCAAAGGAGTATATGAAAAGGTTTTTGGGTTCATTTATCTGTCATAAATCCAGTGGTCAGATATACAGAAATAACTTTTTTAATCTTCTAGAAGATAAGTAGTGCTTTTTTTACTTTCTCAAGATTATGTCTCAGACCAGTTACATAGAGAAACATATATCCCATACTCAGTTTCTAGCATTAACTCAGTACCCTCTTTTCCTCATAAATGCGTAAAATTTAAATCTCCATTTCCTTGATGTATCCAAAATGCACTCTGTGACTTAGTTACTAATCCTGTGTGGATGAAGATTTCCAGCTGGATACTGTAAACTTTACAACCTGAAGTGTTCAAATAAATTTTGCATTTCACTTGTGTGAGTTTGGGAAAGAAGGATAGGACCTCACTTCTGCTGAGAAATTGTGAGCAGCCGCAGTGTGCACTTGGCATGAAATCATCTTTAGTTTGTTACCTGTTAATACAGGAGGAAATGATGCTTCTAAACAGATGGGACTCGAGGTGGCAATGTTTGTTCTTTATTCCTTCTGCTGTGGTTAGAACCCAGTGACGGGGCTGCTTTCCGCCGGGACGGACCATAAGGATGCCTGGGTACGGGACAACATCTACAGCATCCTGGCTGTGTGGGGGCTGGGAATGGCGTATCGGAAGAATGCGGACCGGGATGAAGATAAAGCCAAAGCCTACGAGCTCGAGCAGGTGCGTCAAGGCTCAGCATAAAGCAGTTCCACTGTTTGGGTTTTCGTACAGTAGTGTTTGTGGAGAGTGCATTTGCACTGCTGCTGTGCCTGGGATCTGGCAGGGTTTTCCCAGCTTGGAGTATGTGTCTTGTTCCACAGACAGCAACATCCATGCAGTGTGTGGTGTGCAGTATCCTCGGCAACCTTCTGGCAAGGAGGATTTGAGGAACGGGGTGGCAGAGAGGCTGACATTGGAATTAAACTACAAACGAAACAAAAATTTCTAGGAGTCAAACTTCCATTGGTTGGCTGATTGTTGAAAATTAGGCTTCTGAGAGATTTTGTGCCCAGATTTACAAGCCTCTCTCTGATTAAACCTTGAGGTCCCTCATGAGGTATATTATGGAGCAGAAAATCAGGCCTAGGCTGATTTTTTTTTTTTTTTTAAAACCTTTGGCANTGGTACCTTTGGCAGGACTGTAGAGGGTGTGAACTTTGCCATTTTTGAATGTTGTTTGTAAGAGCTGATGAGGCTAAAAGTGTCACTGGTCTGTTTTGTTCCTGCAGAATGTTGTGAAGCTGATGCGGGGGCTCTTGCAGTGCATGATGAGACAGGTAATGCCATAGGATTGAGTTGAATTAGTAGATGTTGTATTTACAAAGCACTTCATTGAAGTGTGTGGTTTTGTTTCTTCTGTGGAGTGACTTATTTGCGTGTGTGCAGAGGATGGTATGGGGAGTCTTCTTAAAACTCTTGAGAAAAACTCTGACCTTGCTTCCACTTCTTGTCCAAGTAGCATTTTGAGATTGTGCTTGTAGCAGAGCACAAATTTTGCCTTTGCAAACTGATTTTCACCAAAATGCATGCCTGTAGTTTAGATCTGAACTTAACAAAGTAATTTAATCTTCTTTCCTGTAGGGATGTGGATTTAACTGGAGTCTAATGTCAGAATTGTGTTTAAGCCCTCTGGTTAATCAAAACACACTGAAGTGAGGTAACAGGAATTAAGACCTCAACTTCTCCTCATCTAAGAAAAGTTGTTAATTTTGAAATAGTTTGGAGAATTTCTTCCAAAATGTTTCAGATTTGAGATTTGTGACGTTTTTTAGGTAGATAAGGTAGAGAAGTTCAAACGGACTCAGAGTACCAAAGACTGCCTCCATGCCAAGTATAACTCTGCAACTTGTGCCACGGTGGTTGGGGATGACCAGTGGGGGCATCTACAAGTGGATGCAACTTCCCTCTACCTGCTCTTCTTGGCACAGATGACTGCATCAGGTGAGCAGAAGATACTTTTGCCTTTAGTTGCAGCCTTTTCTATTACATCTTTTATTTAAAAAGGAAAAAAAAGTAGTAACTAGCTTCAAAGATCTTTACATAATTGTTATTCAGAAGCAAGTAACGTTCCTCTGGAAAAGAGATATGACTTGCTGGAATTTCATGTTTCTAGTAACTGGCAGTGTCTATTCCTTTAATGCTTATTGGCATCAAATACATGAGATATTTAGAGTCATGTCAGAGAAGTCTCATGTTTAAAGATTTCATGGGGCATCCTCTTGGACAATCATGTTTCTTCAGAGTGGCAACATCAAGTCAGGTGCCACTTGGGCCAACAGTGTTTCTTCTCTAACTGGTGCTGTTTTGTCTTGTGTTCTAATTAATTGTACTCCTCCTGTGAGGATAAAGTTTTGTTTCCTTACGTGTTTTTCTGTCCTTGGAGCCCCTTGCAATTGAGCCCTGCAGAGCAGGTACCTGATCATCCTGAAGGTTCCTAGGTAGAGCACTAAGCAGGCAGAGGGCTGGGGAGCTGCAGGAATTGGTATGCACTGCTCTGAAGAGCCAGAGCTGGCTCAGATGTCTCTGCTTTAGACCCACGGTCTGAGTGTCACTCACACAGAGGTGGGTTTTGGTGGGGCTTTGAAACAGTGGGTGTTGGTGGGGTTTGAAGTATTTTGCCAGTAGCAAGTATTGAGACTTGCTGCCTGGCCTTTGGAAATCAGTTTGAGTTTTCCCTTTGATTTCAGTGGGCAGGAGCTGGTAGCAAATAAACAAAAGCATGAAACTCACTGAAGAGTAACTATTGCAGTTCTGATACAGTATAATTATTCTCTTCCCTTCTTTTTTTCAGGGCTACGTATTATCTTCACTCTAGATGAAGTTACCTTTATCCAGAATCTTGTTTTTTACATAGAAGCTGCCTACAAAGTTGCTGTAAGTGGTTATATATGTGTAAAGCATCTGAACACTGCTCAAGCGTGGGTGGAAAATTATTTATTGCTGGAGAAGTAAAATAGGGACTTATTTTTTCCACAAAAAGATATCAGAGCCTGTCAGTGCTTTACATTGTGAGCAGCATCTTTGGAGATGTTGGGAGGGCTTTGGAGGATTTACTGCTGTGTGGGTGAGGTATACTTGTTCTATCATAATAAGAGGGGCTTTTATTGATAATTAATACTATTTCCTGATGTCTAATTAAAAGTCTTGTGGGCCTTTCTAAAAAAGGCAGGTTGTTAGCAAACCAAGTTGAAGGGACATGGGGAGAAACATGCACAGGGGGAGGGATAAAGGGCTTTATGTGTTCTGTGAAGGCAGTGATTCGTCAATGTATACCTGATCCTGCTGGGGTATGTTTTTATGTGCTGCTTTTCAAACATGAGAAGGGTCTCTCTGGAGACTTGGAGCCCCTTTTCTTTTTAAGTTTTTTTTTGGAGGGCAAAAAATAAACTAATTTCATGTAGGGGTGTGGATTTGTTGTGGGACAAGGCGGGGAAACATTCCTTTTGTATATAACCATACCATTTTTTTCTTGATGGTGTTGTTGCAGGATTATGGAATTTGGGAACGTGGTGATAAGACAAACCAAGGAATCCCTGAACTGAACGCGAGCTCTGTAGGGATGGCCAAAGTGAGAATATCTTCTGACGCCTCCTTCACGACTGCTGTGTTATGCTTAAGGGCTCTGACAAACCTGATGGTTTCCTTTGTATGGTCTTCTTGGCCACTGCAATAGTTAGCTGATTGTATAAGAATTTTTGGTTAGATGTGAGTGGGTATTTTTTAGTGTAAAATCTTTGTGATAATGGGTCTTGTTGAAGGACCTCAGCACAGTTGTTCCAGGAATTGCAAGAAGGGTACCAGATTAATTGAACCATGAATCTGACAGATTCATTTTTATGCAGTCTCATACAGCAGCCTCTGGTTTTCTTTCCCTCTTCCTTAATTCTTCAGCCTCAGTGTCATATATGATGTTGTCATGGTAAGATAAAGTCAGATGTAAATTCTAAAAAACAGCAGAATATCAGTTTAAGAAATTTTCTACAAATAGTTTAGAGAGAAAAATAAATTAAGATATACATAAAACAAAGTGGATATTTCTGGTTCCCTCCTAGTACAAGGTCACAGAGATACTAAATGAAGCTTAGAAGGCCATAAATGTAGATGTGTAATTGACAGCTACCTCATTACATGGTGTCTGAGAGACAGACAGAAGACAAACATCATTAAGGTCAAAGGTATATTTGCCTTTCAGCAGGATTTGTTAGATCTTGTGTGCACTGCAAGAGGGAGAAACTGCTGGTCTTGGCCCCACACTGTTATAGGAGGCTGTTTTGGAATATAGGACAGGAGAAGCATTTTTTACTAAGTACGTCATTATTTAGATGATGTCTCAGTGGAAACCCAGGTCCTGATTTTTTTGCATTGCCTCTAAATTGTAGGAAGGAACATGAGCACATCAATCATGTTGAAAACCAGAAATAGTTACTTTTTCAAAAATATTGCCAAGCTTCCCTTTAAAGATGAAAAATATGTCTGTGGAGCAAACTTCTGTCTTATGCGATTTCTTTCAGGGGTTAAGCACAGGTGCTAGAGTGTATACTTGGCTTAAAAGGTATTTAATGATTTTGGGTTGTGGTTTGGTTTTCTTTGAAGGCTGCTTTGGAAGCAATTGATGAACTAGATCTTTTTGGAGCTCATGGAGGACACAAATCAGTGATTCATGTTCTTCCTGATGAAGTAGAACACTGTCAGGTAAAAATTAGTCTGATCTTTCCTTTACAAGGGGAAAACCTAACACCCTCTCCCTTTTGTTTTTAAATGAAATGTTGATTAATTAAGCCAAGAACACAATGTAATAAGGATGGCTTCAGGCTGTTGTTCACCCTGTTTCTAGTAGATCATGTGAAACTGAGTTGTGTGAAGCATTCTCACTCTAACTCAGTTAAAAATAACTGCACAGAGTTCTCTGTCAGTTTGCAAATAGTGTAGTCTCATTTGCACTTGACATAGTTTTTTGAAGTAGGCAAATTGTTTTACATGCCTCTCTCCTGTTCTTGTTTTACTCAGTCTATTCTGTACTCCATGTTGCCAAGGGCGTCCACGTCGAAGGAGATAGATGCTGGCCTTCTCTCTATTATTTCTTACCCAGCTTTTGCAGTGGAGGATGTAAACCTTGTTAATGTAACCAAGAGTGAAATCATATCCAAATTGCAGGTAAGGATTTACTTTATTTGTTTTCCAAAGAGAGAAGCAGAACCTCTTTCTAAACCAAAAATCCTAATTAAACAAGGGTTGCCAGACTTGGTTCATCTGTGCATGAAGAGAGGGAGGAAGATCCCTAAGTAACCCCTAAAACCCAGCACGTACTTTTATGCTGATGTTAATCTGTGAGGAAGAAGTATGTGAAATTTTCAGTAATGTTGTCTGTTTTTACAGGGCCGCTATGGCTGCTGTCGCTTTCTCCGAGATGGTTACAAGACACCCAGAGAGGTACTTCTGATGTATAGTTTCAGTAGGCACATAGGAAGAATTTTATCTCTTCTTCATAGATATATTTTGTTTTATTTACATGAAGGGGTGAAGTTCTCCATTACTGCTGAGACATCTTAGTGGATTTGGGGGTAATCCAGATATCCACCCTGTAAAGGACGCATACTTGAGGGTGGCTTAGGGTTTGAAAACCAGTTATTAAGAACAGAACTTAATTCATAATCCTGTAAGAAATTAACCCTTAGATATGCTTATGGTGTCTAAGATGAAGTGATGTCTCTGAACATCTCAAAATATCTGAACTGAGGCAGAGCCAGTATCATTTGGGAGACACTTAGGTCCTGAGACTAGGAAGGGTCGATTTGTCTACAGAACCATTAAATGAGTTTGAGAGTGAATGTGACAAAGAAGTCAAGAGACTGCAAGGAAACTATTTCTGGTGGGTTTATTGGTTTCTGTGTTTTAATTTGTATAAAGTAGGCTGCGATTATGATTAGAATATAAGTGACTAATTTAGCACTGTGACTAAATGAGTGTGGTTGAATTTTTTAGGACCCAAGCAGGCTGCACTATGATCCTGCTGAACTCAAGCTCTTTGAGAATATTGAATGTGAGTGGCCAGTATTCTGGACATACTTCCTAATTGATGGCATATTTAATGAGGACAAAATCCAGGTGAGGAAAGAAGAAACTGCTTTCAAATTGCAAAACCATTTGCCCACAGTATTTTGTAACTGTTCCTTGTTTGTTTTGGGTATCATTTGGATACCCCATTAGCAGAGTGGTATAGTCTTCAGCCAATTTCACCTTCCTGGGGATAGTCTTCAGCCAATTTCACCTTCCTGGGGAGTTCATGACATGGTAGAAGCAGGAGGATTGTGCACACTGGGGCCTGGTTGCCCTCCCCCTACCAGTTTGAGTGGCTCTGTTAGCTGGGGTGGTAAAACTGGGCTGAACAGGTTTTTTTTGCCTGGTTTTGTCTTATCACCAACCTTGATGCCCCTTTTACAATTATTTCAAGATGAGGCAAGTTTCTTTTTCCCCAACCTCTCTGGCTTAGCTGCTGAGAACAAGATTCGTAGCACTTTCAGTCTTTTTGTACATTCAGAGATATTTGGGGTTGGCTTATGTGGAGCAATTTCATTTTCACTAATTCCCTAAGTCACTTCATGCCGTTACTGTGCCAGACATCCAGCAGAACTAAATTGATTGTAGCCTTCCAAAGGTTATGGTGGCACCTGGGGAGTGTTGGTGAGTTAAAAAGCAGCAAGCAGCCAGGACTAAATGCATTCATACCAGAACCTCTGCAGATTGGTAGCTTGAAAGAAATAAAAAATATATGTGATTTAAAATTGCCTAGTATACAGAGGGATAGGAGATTGCTAAACCCCTTAAAAAATTGAAATGTCACATCAGAAACAATTCAGAGAATTTCAGACCAAAAAGCCCTCTTTCTGTATCAGATGTTGCAAATCAAGTGAAATTCTTACTGACACTAGACACATAAAATGTTTCCCTGAACACAGTAAAAGTAGTCTGGTGAAGAGAGAAATAGCATTATTTCGTGAGGGGGAAAATCAGAAAGTTTACTGAAACTTCAGCCCTCCCAGTAGAACACCACTTCATGAATCAATCTCTAGACCTTAGTTGGATTATCTGGGACAGTATGTACCTGGTTGTTTTTATAGAGTGCAGATGGACTGTACTAGGGCATGGTCAGGGCAATTGCTCCCAGTTTCCACTGTTTAAACATAGCTGAATGAGTCACTGAGACACTCAGGTGTGTGTCTAGTCACCAGTTACTGCTGCAAACAAATGGTTTTGCTAGAAAAATGAGCACCCTGAGGACTCAAAAAGAGTGGGGAGGGACAGGATACTGACACTGTCAGTGTACCATGATGTGAACCTGCAGGTGCCTTACTTTGAGTGATCCACTGTACTCAGGAATAGCAGAAATAGGATTTCTGAGGCATGTGCTGGTAGTGCTTGAAAAGTTTCCCTCTAAATAAAAACTTGGACAGTTAATAAACGGAACAAACCAAGGAATCTGGTAAAAAGAAAATGTATTACATGTTCTTATCAGTCTGCTATTCCTGTTCCTAATACGTTGTCTAATAACAACAAGAAGAGGATTTGCTGTTCAGTGAACTTAGATACTTTTAAACAGTTTAAATCTATTTTAACCTGTCCTTGTGAAAAGTTAAGAGAAACTTTTTTCCCAATCCTGCAAAGCAGAATTCAGTAAGCCAAAGACAAATGTACCTGGCATACAGCTAACGATTTATACACCTTATGCTCTGACAGATACTGGCAGTCTGATGTCCGTGTCACTGCACTGTCATCCATTGAAAATTCCATGTAGGATCTGTTCCAGTGACTTCTCAATAGGAATATATTGGAAGTTTTGTACTGCATCAATGTGTTACAGATAAAAGACAAGCGTTCATGTTTCTGATAACACTGAGATGCTGGAACAGTCTCTGATAATTTGAAGCCTGTTCTTCCATCAGCAAGTCATGATTCCTCTACCCCTTTTTTTCTTTTTTAAATATATGAACTTTCAGCAGAAGAGTACTGTTCAAAAGTACTTTATTGTTTCAGTTTTGCTGCCTGTAATGTAAATCTCACTCTCTTTTAAAAATACTTCCAGGTGCAAGAGTACAGAGAGGCTCTGGAAGGAATACTTATTAGAGAGAAGAATGGATTAGTGCTAATGCCTGAACTGTACGCAGTCCCTCCAGAAAAGGTATTGTGAAAATGCAGCATCCACTTCAGTATGCAAAGTAGAGAGAGCAAGAGGAATGTCAGTCTTACAGTTTTCCTATGTCTGATGAATCTAAACCAACAATAAAATAAGACTATTGCACATTATTTAAAAAAGTAAGAGACCTTTCACAGCGCCTGCTGAGAAATGGTAAAATTTAGCTTCCAAATAGTCACAATTTTAGTTGTAAATTTGAGTGTCTGTGGAAATATTACAGCAGGTCTAAAACTTTACATCCTTAGAGCAAGACATATATTTAAGAAGTATTGATACTGACTTAGGAACTGAAGCTCAAAGAAGAAATAAAGCATAGACTGTCCTGCCTGTGTAGTCAATTGATTGATAGCGCTGCCCTTTTCCAGAGCATGTATGGGAGACAGGTTTCAAATGGATTAGAGTTTGGGCTGGGATTTTTGTTTGGATTATTTGGGTATTTTCTTTTCCCCCACCTTTGCTGTTATTGTTTATCTCATTCTCCAATTGTGACAGAGAAATTCAGATGAGCTTATGTGCTCTTCCATGCTATTTGCCTTTGTGTCCCTCCCTGCCAACTTCTTCTCCCACTCCAGACTTCTCAGCCCTCACTCACTAAGGGTGTGGAGCCTCCTGGGTTGGTCTGAGTTGCTCAGCCGACAGCTGATGCCTTGCTCGCAGATCTGAGGTGGAAACTGAATTGCCTTCCTAGTGGGAACAAGCGTGTAAGAGTCCAGAGCCTTCTTGTGAATTTTGATATGATAATAATAATCTGACAAACATGCCACATAAACAGGGTAGATTTTGTCTGTCTATAAAAAAAATATGAAATGGCTGCCTGAAAATGTAATCTGGGAGGGTTTTTTCCCTGCCCTCAGTAGATCTGTATACTGCAAAACTAAGGCAGTTTTTCTAAATTAGTAAGCCTACTCCTCATTTTTCTATTGACCATCCTTGCTAACACAGGAAAGGTGGAATAGTCTTAATATTGGAGAGCACCTTTGCTTCAGAAAGCTGGGTAGACATCAGTGAAGTTAAAGTGTCATCTTGGAAGGGGTTGGAAAGCAGACACCCAGTTACCTATAAGCAGCCCAGAGGGAAGGCAGCGAAGGCATGGTGAGAAGAAAGTGGAAGAGGTAATACCAAAGCTATAATTGCATGCGGAGTCTCCATGCATCCTCCAGCTTTGAAGGGTGGGAAGAGGTACAGAAAGGAAGCATAGCTCTTGTCCCAGAAAATGTGTAGCCTTAAAAGTGAAATCAGGACATTTCTACGTCAGTAGTAAAGAAAGGGTTGATGTTAGACTGTATGTCTGCAAATACTTACATGTTACTGATTGTTCTTCACAACTTTAGGGTAATTTTTCTTGGTTATGTATTTGTTTTCAGGTGGATGAGGAGTATGAAAATCCTCACTCAGTGGATCGTGTCCCAGTGGGAAAGTTGCCACATCTTTGGGGCCAGTCATTGTATGTCCTGAGCTGCCTGTTAGCAGAGGTAATTATTTCTTGCATAGTAGATAAACTTGTATTTCATTTTGTTTGAGATAGCTTGGGCTTTAAGTACAGTTTGGTTGACAGGTAGGGGACAATGTGTTTTCCAGTAGAAACATCTACATGAACCATGAAAGGCTGACTCTGAGCTTTCAGGAACCTCTTTTTCTTTTTTTTTTTTTTTTTAAATATAGATATGCAATTGTCTGTTTCTAATCAAGCGGAGTAAGTTGTCAGATGGTCTGGATATATGGTTAGAAGAGAGGAGTATACCCAGGGTGACTTGGCTGTTCCAGAGCCAGGATTTTGTGCCATTTCAGCTCCACTAAGGTATTCCTTCCTCTATAGCACGATGTGTCTACTAGTCAGACACATTAACGTCAGACTAGTTAAAAGAAGCACAAATATCTCTCTGGAGCTACAAAAAAATCACTTCCTTGGTGAAATTATGTCAGTTGCTGGCTGACATAACTCTGAAATAGGAATTCTGAATGTGCAGATTGTGTCAGTCAGAACCATTCTCTTGTTGTTCCAAAAAATACTGCAGCCATTGTTTTTATTGAATGTACTACTTAGTGAACAGAGTAGATAAACCAGGCTTTAAGTCCTGCTGTCCTGAAAAAATATGAAAATTGGTTAGGATTTATTCTATATGTCAGAAGCCTTTGCTTAAATTCTGTTTGTTCCCTTACTTTTTTCTTTCTTTTTCATTTGTTCTAGGGATTTCTTGCTGCAGGTGAAATTGATCCCTTAAACAGGAGATTTTCCACTGGATTTAAACCTGATGTTGTGGTACAAGGTGAAGGAATTTTGTGAACATTCTCTGTGAATTGAATCATGTGGTGGCAAAGTCCCTGCGTACAGGAGAGATGAAAGATGTGTTTAAAAATAATGTGGGTTTTTTTGCATGGGTCATAGATGCTTTGATGACACTGTGAGAAGGAGAAAGGGTTTGTTTTCCTAGCTGCCTTTTTCCAGGAGGGAAGAGCAGGTTTAAGACACTTTTTAAAAAAAAATTATTTGTTAAAATGTTAAGACTTCTCAGGAATTGGAGAGTGGCCAGCTTAATCTTGTAGTTGAAAGGAAAATCTTGGCAGCTTTTAGAAAGAAGAAGCAGGACTGACAGGAGATGGATCAGGTTAATCAGGTTTCTTGTAGCACCTTTTCAGAGGAACCAGAGAGCACTGAGTGAGGAGGATCCCTGTACACGGAGGTGAGGCAGCCAGAGTTACCAGGTTTTGGCTGCTGCAGGGAGTGCCTCTTTAGTTTGTGCAAGAACAGCCAAAACCAGAAAATTAAGTAGAGAGCAAACACCAGCAGATCAAGTCTTAAAGACTTTTCCAGAGACTGGATTGCTCTAAAAGAGCAACCAGCTCAGTTATCAGGAGCAGCCTTTGTCAGTGATCCTGTGACCTGGGCTGGTGCTTATTTATCCTCTGTTGGTGTCTCATGGGAGTAGCATTTCATTATTCTGAAGTGCTTAATTTCCAATAGAAATAGAAGTGCTTTCTTATTTTTAGCATTCTTTAGCAAGTATTCACTATACAAAGAAGAACACTGCATTATTAGTCCCAAACCAGTACGCCACTTCTTATGGGCCAAACCTCAAGTGGGACAAGAGATGGGTTCTGGGCCTGGACTGTAAATTCCTCTGATTAGGGAAATTTTTTTTTTGCCCTACCTCTGCTATTTTGTGTGCTCTGAAACATTTATTGCTATACAAGTGACAGCAGCTGCACCCCAGTGACTTGGCTGCATTGTTATAGTGTGCCGTGTTAAAATAACAAAGATTTTCAAGGCATGTTTCCCCTTGTTCTACGGGGGAAACGGTTTAAAAGAGACTCACTCCTAAAAGAGAATGTGTGATCCAAACAAGTGGTAGTGAAAGAAATCAGAAGACACTGATTAAGTCCCTAGGAAACTGCTTTAACCTCAGCAGGTCTGACCCTGCTTTGAGCAGGAGGTTTGAGTAGAGACCTCACAGGACCATTCTGACCACCACTGTGGTCCAAAGTGGACAGGAATGGCAAGAAATACTGAGAAACAGAGAATCAAAATCTGTCAGATGCCCTCTTGCAATCCCTTTTGATTTCATGAATCCACAGATTAAAAAAAAAAGCAAGACGTTTGTGCCTTTTTAGTTAGCTAAATGCATTTGTTGAGAAGTGACAGTAGAGACAGTTAAAAAGAGTAGAACATTGGTTTTTATTTGTTTTTGTTTTCTGCTACGCAGTAACTGTTTTGGCAGAATCTAATCAAATCAAGAACCTCTTGCAAGACCGTGGAATCAATGTTCAGAGCATTGCTGATATCCATCCACTCAGAGTGCAGCCAGCTCGCATCCTCAGCAACCTCTACACCATGCTGGGTAAGTATTTCAACATGGAAACCTCTCTACTACCAGGAAAGGTATTTTTTAAAGAAGCTTAACCAACTTAGAACTTCTGTCTTAAATAAGGGACTCAAACGGGGGGAAAAATTGCCTCATTAGAAATGGTGACAAAAATACAAGTTTCCCTGTGCCTTTGGAGTTAGACAAAAACCAACTCTTCTTTTGTCCTCCAGAAACTACTTCCACAGAGAAACTAGTTTTTTAAAAAATGCCTGGAAAACCACAGAAAAAAAAAGTCAAATATTTTTTCCTTTGTGAAGTGAGAGTATTTCTCTTTTAAGTCTGGGCAGTATGATTTTTATCAGGCAATCTGGGAAGTTCTCTGCTCCAAATCAGGGAAGCTGTGCTGCTATCAGAGCATCTTTGGGCTGTCAGGTTCTTGCTAAAGTTCCTTCCAACCCTGATCTGAGTTGAGCTGCTGAAGCTCTCTGTCCCTGTTGCAAACCCAGAAGCCTCTAGGTCTTTTCCAAACTCAGGACTTTAAAGATATTCCAGTTCCTCCGCAGTGGCCCTCAAGTCCTGTTTTCCTCAGAGCCTGAACTGACTTAAATAAATGCCCCAAAGCTCTGACTGGTTCTAGTTAAGTCTTTTCATAACTGGTTCTTGGTAATCCTTGCTGGAATTATTTGGGTCTTGGTGGAAAGTTTGTTACATGTATTCCTAATTTAACTTAGTTTTACTTCTTCAGGCATGCCAGTAACTCATGGCTCAAAATTGTGGATACTGCTATAAAGTAAAATTGAGGTGGGGTGACTCGGCACTGGTAGATTCCTATGCTGTGTGGACAAGGGGAGCTGCATCCTGCTTCTCTTTCAGTCTGGAGCATGTTCCTATGGCAATTTAGTTACAGATAATGCTGAGGCTGCTCATGGGGTGAACATTTTTTTGTTGTAATGGTGGTTTTTTGTTTGTAGGGTTTGGTTTTTTTGTTTTAACAGGGAGCTTTTTTTGGAATCATTCAAAGTAATGCGGCCTTCAGATAAGTTTTACAAAGTATGCCCTTTGCACAGAGAAATGAAATTGTCTATGTTGCTTTTGGAAAAGAATCTGGCTCTTCATCTCAAAGTCCTTTGAAAAAATGAAACATTTGCAGGGCTTTGCTGAAGCTTACATTTATTTTATTATAGTTCATAATAGCTTGTGTTCTCCTAAGTGGGGGGGTGTGAGTAGGATGATTTGATACATTGTTTTTTACAGTGACTTCTTTGGGAATGTTCACAGTACTATTTCTTCAGGCACATGGTCTGGGTTATATTCCGTGTCAGAAAGATTCAAGTCAGCTCCTGGCTGCTAGTGCAAGGTTGTAGTGTGGATCATTTGATCAATAAGCTCTACTGAGAAAAGTGGAGCTTATTAAAGCCCGATAAAAATCTGTTGTATTTGGATGTACTCTGTGTGTTGATTTAGCCTGCAGGCATGAGTTTCTAAGGTCCTATATTTGAAAACATTGGAATTTCTGGGTTATGTTGATGGCCTTGTTTTTGTAATGTCACATCTGTCCTTTTTGGTGGGGAAGCTTTGGGTGCTGAGCAATTGCTACAATTATGAGACCAAATCTATGGTCAGTGAAGCCAAAAATTTTTTTTATTTAATCAGGCTTTTGAAGGACTCTGGCTATTACATTGATGCTGCTACAAAGCAAACCAGTTTCTAGCCTTGCACTCTGTTACCTGTTTTCTGCCTTCCTGGTATTAGTGAAGTAGATTTTCCTGTCTAAAGTGGTTATTTTGGAAAACGAAGCAGAAAATGTTAGCTGAGATTCTTTTTCTTTCCTTTCCAGGCCGGAACAAGAACATGAAATTAAGTGGCCGACCGCACCGACACATTGGAGTGTTGGGCACCTCCAAGCTCTACGTGATAAGAAATCAAATATTTGCTTTTACCCCTCAGGTAAGCATGTAAAGCTGGCAGGAAAGTCACTCCTTTCTTAATGGTGAATCATTAGTGAAGCACTTTGCTTTTCCCTGCTGTCATTGTACTTTATTTACATTTATTATTTCTTCTTATTATTATTATTTATTATATACTTTATTTACATTCTACATAGGTAGAACAGGGCTGACGCAGCAGGTGTGCTTTGCTTTGTTGGGTTTTTAAGAGCATGGGATGATCAGCATGGTAGAACTGCTGATAAATCTCTTTTTTGTCATAAAGAGTCTGGTTTCTTTGGCTTCTGGCTTAGGAGAGCACAGCAAATCAATAGTACAAAGTTGTTACTGATCTCTGCCCACACCAGCATTCTAGTTACTGAAATAGGTTCTGCAGGAATAGATCACTTAATATATCTTTCTACTGATTGCTTTGATGAAAAACTTAGTACCACATAAGTGTGTCAAATACTGTAACCCCTAGGAGGTGAAGGTGTGATCTTTTCATTATATTGTTGAAAGGGTTAATAGTGCTGCGAAATGGATGTTCTGTCTTTTCTTTCTCTTTAGTGTGTTTTTTCAATGTTGCTGGAAGCTTGGATCCTCACAGAATCAATGGCTCTTATTTATACATTTAATGAAATGAACACACTTATTCCAATATAATTATTCCAGCACTTGTTACTAGATGGCCAGGGAGTCACCTGCTCCAAGCATGTACAGTTGATGCAGGATAAGGAATGCATCCACCCTTCTAAATCAATGTTTGGCTAATGAAGTCTTTAAACCCGAGCTGAAGGCATTCAGTGGACTTTGTAGAAAGCTTCTGTACTGCTTCATAATACCCAAACAAAAAAAAAGATTTACTGCAAAAAATGTAGATCCCTTCTCATTCTTCCCCATGTCAGTTGATCACAAACAGCTTTATAAAATGTTATTTGTTGTGTTACTTCCCTGTACCAACTTTCACTTTTGCAAATAAGGGAAAAATTCCTTAGAGATGTGATTTTTTTCAAAATACCTTAGTTCACATCTTACTGTGTAAGTAGGACCCAATATTCCAGCTAAAATCTTGTCATGTATCAAATAAGGACATACTTATTAGTATATTCCAAAATGGCATTTATCTTTACATTAGCAACACGGTGATGGTTCCTGCATATTCCATGTTTTACTAAAACCTCCATAACATTTTCCATTGTACTTTGAAGCCAGACACTTCCCCTGACTTTTTTTTGAGGTGGATGGAGTTAATGTTTAATGTCACCTTCCTAAGGTTAGCAGTTAAATCATCCTGTTGATCTTGACTAGTGTCCACAAATTTTGTGATTTTTTTCATTTGTATTTCGTTCTCTTTTCTAGTGAAAACATTGATTAGGTGTGGGGCAAAGGCTGACTTCATACAGATACAGTCATTCTGAAAAAATGGTTAATAACTAGCTTTTGAGAACAATTTTAAAAGTAGTTCTGCTTCCCAGGATGTTTTTGTTCAGCTCACTAGTGTGAACATTTGCGGAAGTTGGCAGGTGTCAGCCATTTTCTTATACTTACCATCTGATTGCTCCAAAGAAGGAAATTGGACTAATCTGCTGAGACTGGTTTTTGACCATCCTACTTTATAATTTTGTAATTGTCTTGGGTGTCTGAAATTGGCTTTGTTTTCCTTTGCTTTCAGGCACTAGAATTGGCCTGACTTTTTAAATGGCTCTTCCTTTTTAAAGACAGGCATTGTGTTTCCTTTTCTCTGGATTTCTGGGACTTGTTCTTCCTGAATTACCAAAGCTAACTGCGAGTGGCTCAAGGATTGTTTTGACTAGTTCCTGGTTCCTTCTGTGAAGAAATTTCTCTGAACTTTGCCAGCTTGAACTTAACATATTCTTTATGCACTTACCCCTCCCCAAGGCTTATGGGCTTTCTTAACTTCTGTTGTGGGTGCTTTGATATCCTTTCCATTATTTGTCCAGCTGCTTTGGTTCTGGCTCCTGAAGTAGCCATAATAGTCTCTTACTGTGGTTCTTGCCTTCCTGCTGTAGTGGGAGCAGCACACTTGGCCAGTGCACATTTCAGGTACCTTTTCTCCTCAGTAACTGCTGGCTTTTCTGTATTCTGCTTGACTTTGAGATGGTTCCCAAGTGACATATGGTTCCTGGCTCCCAGTCCCCAGTGTGCACTTTAGCTTGTTTATTGTTTTTGTTGCTGTTGTTAGCTTTTTCTTCCACATTTAGAGTACTTCCATCTTCCAGATCATAGGTTGGTGTAATTGGGAAGATTCTGCTTCATGGGTGTGATTGCTTAGGTTTGTTTGTATGGCTTGCTTTGGTGGTCAGTCTACAGGTGTAAGAAAATGGACTCTTGCACAAGAGTCAATGCACAAATGGAGTCTTGACAAGCATGGATTTCTTTTTCACAGTCTCAGGCCTTGTTAGGTTAATTCAGGTGGTTTGTGTTGTGGTCAGGAGTAGCTCATATGGCTTTTGTGAATGATTTAAGGGAAGAAATAAAAAAAATGAGGAACGCACTGACAACTACCCTTATGTTGTATTTTTCTCTTGTCTAGTTTACTGACCAGCATCACTTCTATCTGGCTCTAGACAATCAGATGATTGTGGAGATGCTCAAGACAGAGCTGGCTTACCTCACTTCTTGCTGGAGGATGACAGGGAGACCAACCTTGACATTTCCCATCACCCATACAATGCTTGGTAAACTTAATTTTCTCTGTTTCAAGCAGAGTAGATTAGTACAGGGGAATAGGATGGACATTGGTCTGAGAGGAGACAGGTAGCAGGACTTCTAACATCGGAAGTAGAGTTTAATTTTCTCATGTGTATGCTGAATTTGGATGACATGGTAACATTTAATTTTGGTTTTACTGCCCCTTTACATGCTTCCATCACCTCATCATCTCTGTGCTATTTCTGTCTAGAGAAATTTCGTTGAAATCCCTTTGGAACTTGGCTTAAGTGGGTTGGTGTTCATCTTTAGAACTTGTCTAGGGGTCGTGTTTTGTTTGCTTCTTTGTCTGAGATTTTTGAATAAGATAGTATGGGTAGCAGTTGTGGGGTCTGTTTTAAATTTGTCTGATTTACATTGTAGACAACACCCAGTAATTCACTGTATTTGGACATGGTAATTTAAGAATGTGTTGGTGAGCTTCAACTCCTCCATTATTCTTTTTTAGTTGATGATGGTACTGACATTCATCCAGCAGTTCTTGCCACGATAAGAAAATTAGAGGATGGTTATTTTGGAGGTGCAAGGTAATGTCAGAATTGCCAAATTATTATCTCCATGATTATTTAAAATTAAATCCTATAAAAGTCTCAGTTTGGAACTTGTGATAGTGCACAGACCTTGTACTAGAACTAGAGAAGGAAGTTTCAGCTTTTAATTATTATGTGGCAATCAAATGGTAGCTGGACCTCAGATGCACTTGAAAAGATCTGTCTCCCAAAAAGTGTACCATCTCTGACTGCCATTAATGCATGAACAAAAAAAAAAGTCAAATATTTGGAAATATGGAATCTTGACTCTGGCTGGGCTTCTGTTGTTAAAAAGTAAATTACTTCCACAGTTACTGGACATGATTTAAACATTATTTGCATGTAGTACTTGTAAACTTGTGTGTTCCATTCATCTATGTGTAAAATGTGATGCCACGGTACCTCCATATGCTCTTCCTACTTGCCCTCTCAATCAGGGTCTTCTTTTGACAAACACATACTGTTACAGTTTAACTCCTGTCAACAACTCAGCCCCACATGGCCACTCACCCGCCCTCCCCTGGGATCAGGGACAGAATTGGAAGAATACAAGTGAGAGAACTCATGCATTTAGATAAAGAGAGTTTAGTAAGTAAAGCAAAAACCACACATGCAAGCAAAGCGAAACAGGAAATTTGTTCACCACTTCCCATGGGCAGGCAGTTGTTCAACCATCTTCAGGAAAGCTGGGCACCATCAAACGTAACTGTGGCTTGGGAAGACAAACCCTGTATCCCTGAACATCCTCCCCTTCGTCCTTCTTCCCCCAGCTTTATATGCTGAGCATGACACCCTATGCTATGGAATGTCCCTGTGGTCAGCAGGGGTCAGCTGTCTGGCTGTGTCCCCTCTCAGCTCCTTGTGCACCCCCCACCTGTGCTGGTGGGGTGAGGTGAGAAGCAGAAAAGGCTGGGATGCTATCTAAGCCCTGCTCAGCAGTGCCTAATACATCCCTGTGTTATCAGCACTGTTTCCAGCACAAATCCAAAGCATAGCCCCATAATTAACTGTTATCCCAGCCAAAAGTTAACTCTTATCCCAGCCAAAACCAGCACAGCTGTTTAGCAGCCTCCAGTTCTGTGAAAAGACACTGTCATTCATGGAGTCTTCTCAGCCCCAGTTTCTCATGTATTATCCTTGGAGCTCAGGTCTTTGTTCAGGGTCTCTCTTCATATGAACATACAGCACCCTGCATAATTAGGCTTTGAGTTAGGCCTGTTACTGTAACACAGTTAAGATAAATTAATATCTAGAGCAGTAAGTACCCAGCTGGTTTTCCTTTTTTATTTTTCAGTGTCAGTTTCTGTGGCTTTATAGTTGCCAAAGGTGGATTGAACAGTAGGTTTCATAAATTTTGGAGGAGTTGTTGAAGGCTCAGGGAGCATTAATCACTATCAGAATGGTGGATGTTAATACACTTTGTCATGTGTCCCCTTTTGCAGGGTGAAGATAGGCAAGCTATCAGAATTTCTTACCACCTCTTTTCATACATATCTGAGCTTCCTGGATCCAGACTGTGACCTAAAACTGTTTGATGACCGTAATGAAGACTGTAATAGTCCTGACAGTGAATATGGAGACTACCCAGCAGATTTCTGTGAAAAAGGTAGTAGTGTTTTTTCACTTGTTATTTCTTCTCTGTCAACTTCTATCAGCAGAGCCTGGGTTTGCCTGCCATGCAGAGTCTGTTCTTTGCACAGCTGATGGTCATTTGGGTTTC
Organism: Machaerirhynchus nigripectus; assembly: GCA_013397975.1. Lineage (NCBI taxonomy): Eukaryota > Metazoa > Chordata > Aves > Passeriformes > Dicruridae > Machaerirhynchus > Machaerirhynchus nigripectus. The sequence continues at coordinate 246,722 of VZRQ01002168.1, forward strand.
TCTTGCATCCACCTGAGGACAGGACCTGCAATTACTCAGTTTGGAGAATGAATTCGTGTGTGCTCTTCCTGCATTTGTATTATGGCATTGACTGGTAACTGCTACAGTGAAGCTGAGTCTGGAGAGTCAGCAGATGGGAGGTGTGGAGAAGTTAGAGGGAGGCAGACTGTGAGGAGCCACGGACAAGAGCTTGTGTGGAAGAGATGATAGAGCCGTAGAATCATACAGGCTGGAAGAGACTTTTACGATCATCAAGTCCAGCTGTGTCCTGTGATCTACCAGCAAGATAAAACCCCTTTTGAATCCTTTCAAAGGCAAAGCTAGCTTCCTAATCTGGTTTCAGTGTCAAAAACTGATATTTTTTCTTTTGTTTCAAATTTGTTTCGCTTAAAAATCTTTTCCTTATGCTATTCTTGCATATTGAGTGCCCTTCTAAATAAGCAAGAATAGAGTGGTGTGTTTGAATGAGAAAGTGATGACAATAAATAGTGATTTTTACCTTTAAGAAACCTTTTTTTTAAATGTATGTTACACTAGATAGCCAGGATGAGCTGGATCAGTATATAAATGATGTTCTGCAGAGCACAGCACTGAAGTCATACCTGCCTCCAACTTCAAAGACAATGAGTCAACCACCTGTGTTCAGTGCAAACCATTCCACAGAGGAGATACTGTCAATAATGGCCAAGACAAAGGGCTTGGAAGTTCCAGGTATTTCTCCCTATTACTTATTTAGTGATAATAATAGAAAAACTGGTTCGGATGCTAGAAGGGGTAAGTTCAAGTATTTAAAAATTACACCTTTTGACATACTTGTGCCACTAGTTCTTTTTGTATAGAGAAGAAATAAGAAATTCCTTAAGAAGTAAGAATGACTCTGAAGCTGTTGCTGTCATGTTCCCACAGTATCCCGTGTCATGGTGTATACATAGAAAACCTGCAATGAAATGTAACATTTAATCAAAGTTAATGTTGTGGAAGCTGCTACAGCTTCTTAGTTGGATAGAATTTTAGAACCCAAATCAGTTAATTAATTGTTATGTCTTTGCTTATATAAAGGCAGACAAAATATACTTTTTTATTTTAATAAAGTTGCTGTGAAATGAAATGTTTCAATACAAGAAAAACGTAAATATTCACATGTGCTTTCTAAATTTGTAAGAATAAATGGAGTAGAGAGGGAGAACAGTATTTCTAATTATGCTACATTTCTAATAGCCTGATTGGAGGATATACACCAAAATAACACTTTGGCTGAATTTGTAAGTAGATTCCAACATATGCATTGTTTTATATGTAGATACATAGTATTCAATGCCCTGGTCAGTGGAAGGCTTCCCTTAACTTCAGTGTCAATTAATAACTTCCAAGCTCTTCTGTTAGTCTTTTTTGCCATCTTTCATGTGCCACAGCATCTGATCCTCCATTGAATTCAGCATATGAAGTTAACAGAGCATTAACCTGCATTTGGCATTATAATTTTAATTATGAAATCTTACCAGTTAGGCCATTTTCTCTACTTACTTCCTGCTGAAATGTTTAAAACACTTGCTAGGGTCAGGTCATTGGGCTGCAGGATTTCTGAGTCGTGGGCCAAATAAGAGGTATCAGTTGAGCATGTAGCCCCTGAACCTTTGACATGCTGATCTCAGAAGCTCTCAGAGAAAACCTGCAAGGAGATAAGGTTCAGAACATGAGCTTGTCTCAGAGTTCCATGCACAGCATATCAGAAGCAGTGCCTCTGTATTTTGACCCTTGGAGGTATTTCTGTTGTTTTTACCTAGTCAAGCTGCTTCATGTAGGTGGTTTTGATTTTCATGTTACTGAAAGAGACCTCTTTTTCTTTCTGTTCTGGTGACTTTGCTTTCCAGACATGTCTATGTCTCTTCCCACTAAAGTTCTGAACACACACCGAAAGTCTCTGAATCTTGTTGATAATCCTCATTTCTTTGAGACAAAGGTAAGGTGTGGGAATTTTTATGCTGTTTGTGGTTTTAGGATGCAATGCTGTAGCCTTTCCTCATGTTTTCATTGCAAACCTTATGCCAGGTCTCATTTTTCTTCACAGACAAGCCATTCTCTCCTAGGCACTCCCTTGTTTTGGAAATTATTTTTTTGGCTGGATTAAGGTGTTTTAGTCAAATAGACACTATCAAGTGGAAAGTTTTAAATTGCGTTTGCAAAACAGAAAAGAACATAATAACTGCTTTATTTTTAAAAGCCAGAAGTTATGTCATCGTCTTTAGTTCTAGCTGAATACGAGGGGAAGGACGGAATGTTCGCAGCCTTTAGAGATATTTTCCAAGAAATGCTACTTATAGTAATATCTGGGCAAGAGGGAATGTGTGAATGTCCTTAAGGCACCAGCCAAATCCCACCTCAAGGCATGAAGATGGGGTTGTGCTAGGCACACGTTTTGTCTTGGTATATGTGACCAGCTGCTGAGAATGGCTAAAAGAGGTTGTATCCAGCCTCCTGAAAGATTCTGCTCTGCACAAGGCTCTGTTTGTGGGAATGGTATTTTAGGATTATATAAATTGCTGAACAGCTTGTTAAGCAAAACTTCTTTTCATCCAAGAACTCACCATAGGATTGCATCATCTGATTAGTTAACATTTTACTTCCATAAGCTTGGAAAATTTATAATGGCAATATTTGCATTCATAAAGCACCACTTATATGCAGGTTAGAGATGGAACTCAAAAAGCTCTGGATTATTTCAACCTAAAAAAAAGGATAGTATCTCTCTGCCCTTCTCATTAAAAATAACATAAGACGACAGGAAAAGCATGCAGATAATTTGGCTTCTTTGTTTTGTCAAAAATAAAATGGATACAAGGTTCCATTCTGGGGGTTGTGTTTCTTGGTATTAGTCTCCTTTCTGTGCCTGCAGTACCCTGGCAAGAACTAAGTGATGTGTCTATATTTCAAGTGCAGAGCTTTGTTGCAAGTCTGTTGTGATTTTTTTTAATGGGAAGTTTGAAGTTACAGGAAGTTACAGATCTGCTACTTTTTTCAAGGTCATGTCTTTTGATTTTTCATCCATCTTTGTTATCAGGACCGTGAAAATGTTTTGCACCTACCTAAAGATGCTGATGGTGATGTGGATTGCAGGAAGCTTGTTGATCAGCTGAAGGAATGTCCAACACTCCATGATCAAGCAGATATCCTGTATATTTTGCATATACTCAAGTAAGTTGCCTGAGCGTGAGCTTCAGCATCTTTAAGTTTGGTCACAACTCTCTGATTATTCTTGTGCAAAACGTTTCCACTCTTCAGGTTGTGTTTTGAGGGGAGAATGGAAATATTTTGTGCTTGAACAAGCATGTTTTAAGTTAGTTTGATTACAGAAATTATTTGGATACAAAAGAAGACTTGTGCAAATTTTAGAGTTGATTGGCACAAAGTTGCAAATACGTGAAGTCTCCAGGGCTTACAAATTAGATGCACAAATCCTTTTCATGAATGAGAACACACTCTGCTTTATTTGTGGCACTCCATTTAAAGTTCACAAAGATTTAGTGTGATTTTTTATACACAAGAATGAAAGTGGAGGGAAAATTCATCTTGTCATTTCCTAACTAAAAGCAAAATGCAGTTTTAATGAGTGTTCACTATTTTTCCACTAATCTCACTGCATATTTAAGTACACAACTGGCTAAAATTTGGTACTTCTTAAAACATTCTTGGAAGCAGTCTAGACCCATCTGCTGGGGTTAGTAAACACCTGCTATTTAAATTGGTTTGATGGGAACAAAATGCAAATACAAACAACAGAATCATCTTCTGAAGCATGTTTATTGAGCTTTTTTTTCCTGTGCAGGAGATTACTGCTGGAATCTGTCAGGCGGTTAGCTTTTGGTGCAAAGACAAGTATGTGTTAATCACAGATGGTCTTCCCTACTGCTACAAAGATTGCATTTTTGTTTATTTTAGTCTGTCTCCTGTGAGGACCTCTTCTTTGATCTTCTTGATTTCCCAAGCAAAATGTTTAGCATCCTCTCTTAAAGAGTAAAGGAAATCCTATAAAAAATAAGTTCTGTTGTTTAACTGCATCTAACACCACTAATTTCACCAAGGGAGTTTCTCTTGGGCAGGCAGATGGACCTCTGGTGGACTGTGTCAGCAGGACTTGAAAAGTCATTCTGTGACACTTGAAAACATTACCGAAGAGAAGCCATAATGCAGTGAATTTCAAAACCAGGAGAGGAACAGGAATCTCCTTTGCTTTTTCAGTAATGGCATAAGCAACACGGAAGTTTAGTTAATAGCTAAGAAAGAGGCAAGGCTAAAAAATTCCCCTGAAGGATCTGAAGAATTGGTGTAGTCTTCAGCAGTACTGAAGATTATGTTGCACTCTGCTCTGAAAAAGCATTACATGGAGTGTTCCTCCAGCAAACTGTGCATGTGAATGCTCAGTTTGAAGTATAGTAGGAAATCCTTCAGGTGGTTTCTTTTTAAGTCACTGGCTCACAGCTCAGTGAGTGCTCAAATTAGTCTGAAAGTTCCTGGTATCAAGAGGATTTTGTCCAATACAGTCAATCTGTGGTGAAGGCACAGATGTGTCCCATTTGGTATTTAATTCTGTCACCAACGTGAGCAAGGCAGTCAAAATCCCACTGCATGGTAAAGTTTAGCATCTTGCCTGATGACAATTGCCTCCTGTTTCTTTTGTGGCAGAGGTGCTGACTGGGACACAGAGCTGGATGGACAGTATGGTGTCACTGTTCACTGCCTCCTCAATGAGCTCTACAGAAAGGCAGGCCTCAATCAAGAATGGGGCTTAATCCGCTACATTTCTGGCATACTCAAAAAGAGAGTAGAAGTCCTGGCTGAGGTATGAAATACAAATAATCCTGGTTCAGCTTCCTGCCTGGGAACAGAGAGAAAACTACCAGTTTGTTGTTGGGGTTTGTGCTTGCCCTTCTTTTAGTTTTACTTTACAACATACATAGAGCAGCATTTTTAATTAAATATTGGTTGCTTTTCTGATCTAGAGTCTTACTACATCTTTATCTTCCATCTGTCCTGTGAACAACTGCTAAAGTTGGCATGGACTGAGAATGCCACACTGTAATAGTTGTGAAGGCTTCATTTTACCTCTGTTAATCAGAGAAGCTGAGTTGTGTGCTTTGAAAGCTGCAGTTGTCACTGGTAATGGTCTATTGCTGTTGTGAAGGTATGAACACCTTTGGAGCACTGCTATGTCAAGGTGCTAGTGATGACACAAAACATGTTCTGCCCATTTCCATCCCCTTGGGTGGACAGTCTGCCACGTGAATGGATGTTTGGAACCATTTAAATATCTGTGACTATTAAGTGGTAACAAGAAAAATCCACTGTAAGAGTACAGATATGATTTTGAACATTACAAAAAAGGTTTCCCCTCAAGTACTCTAAAAATATTTGTTTAATTTTCTAGTAATCCCCTGGATGTTTTTGAAGAGCTCTTTCTGTAATTCCTGGCCATTTTCAAGGCTCAGACTGTCACATCTAGGATGCCCTGTTTTAGTGACAGTCCTGTCTGTGGGGAGCAGTTTGTGATAATCACTGTGCATGGTACTTCATTAAGCACTGAACTTTTTCCCTTCTCAAGACACAATGGATGAGCAGTACAGACATGCTCACAGAAAGCCATGTTAACTTGAGAGGGTATTGACAAAGAATTGGGGAGGAGGAGAGTAGAGATGATCTGTTTTCTTCCATGTTAAAGGAGTGAAAATAGACTCTTGAAAATCAGAGGAACACTGCTCTGTGATGTTTTTTGATTCAGGGTACTAAAACAGGTAAACTGAACACCCACTTTTAAAGGAGGACAATATAAAAGAGTAAACACTGTGGTACTGGCAAAAGTACCTATTTCAGAATGTATCAGGAATGTGATGCAGTATGCTGGGTGTTTGTTTTAGGAGATATGTTACAACACAGGATTTTTTTTAGCTAATGCTGCCAAACTTTTCATTGATTAAAAATATTTTTGTCTTAAATAAAGAACAAAAGTTTATTATATGATAAAGGATGAAAGCTGTTATTGATCTGCCAGCCCCACTGGAATTCCTAATCTAATCATTATGCTGCTGATTTCACTGATCAGGGAAACAGGCCACTTTTAGCCTGGGCGGACTCTCATAGCCCTATTGACCTCAGGAGAGCTTTGGAAACTATTTAACAGCATTCTGCTGGATCTGCATGTCTGGTAATTAATAGAAATGCATTTAAAAGTTGCTAAAGAAATGGAATTAGTTTAATTTTGGAAATTAAAAGCCACATCGCTTCCACATGACTCAGAGAAAGGTCTCTTGCTTTTTGTCCCCTTACGATAGGCATGCACAGACCTTCTGTCACATCACAAGCAACTTACAGTGGGCTTGCCACCAGAACCCCGGGAGAAAATCATTACCACGTAAGTTGGGGCTCTGCCTCAGGTACAGACTGCCCTTCATCCTCCTGCTGGTACCATTCTGCTGCTGTTATCTTCTTTTAAACCTTACTCCTTGCCCTCAAAAGGATTTGCAGCCATGCAGGTAGAATTGTAGGCACCTTTGTTCTGGGTGACTTGATCCCAGTGCTTGTTCAAGAGTTTAATAGCTGGTTGTGCTGAGTCACTGCTACCTGTGGTTTGTCTTCTTGCAGCCCACTGCCACCTGAGGAGCTCACAGATCTCATTTACGAAGCCAGTGGCCAAGACATCAGTATTGCAGTCCTGACACAGGTATGCAGCCTGTGCAAAAAGGCTTCTTTGGCTGTGCCCAGTGCTGTGCCTGTATTTGCTCTGAGACTGGGAAAGCCATGAAGACCCACTCTGACAGGTGCCTTTGTGGATTTGTCCTTACAGGAAATAATTATGTACTTGGCGATGTACGTCCGGTCACAGCCCAGTCTTTTTGTGGAGATGCTCAGGCTCCGCATTGGTTTGATAATTCAGGTGATGGCCACTGAGTTGGCAAGAAGTTTGAAATGCTCAGGTAGGAGGCAGTTTTATCATAAGGATACTTATGGTGTCATTTTTGCTTCACCCTTCATGGTTGATCTTTTCATTTATGTTTTAAATCCTTTTATTAATCTCTTAGTTCGTATGTGCAGTTACAAACTTTGAAAATCTCTCTTTTTTTTTTTTTGCTTAATGAAAGATTTCTCTCCCCCTGGCACCCAGTTATTCAAAGAACATCAAAGGATGTTCTTTATGGAATAATTCTGGCTCTGTAATTTAAGTTCACATCATCTGCTGTTGGGAGATGGTTGTAATACTTTTCCAAGTGATGCTCTAGAAGGGAGCAACTGCTTTCTCATCATGAGTTTCAGTGAAATTTTGCACAAGCTATGACAATATTCATTAATGCAAGTCATATTATTTCCATTCAGTGTTTGTGGTTTAGTCCTGAAATGTATTTTCTTTGAAATGTGACTACATATTAATTTTTTTAAAGGAATGCCTAGCCAAAAAGTAAAATGTGATTGGACTTCATTCACAGTTTCCTTAGCTGGCTTTGTAGTTGTCTTCCCAGTGACATTTGTCGTTTTGTTTTATTTTGTTTAACTAGGTGAAGAAGCTTCAGAGAGCTTGATGAATCTAAGCCCCTTTGATATGAAAAGTCTCCTACATCATATTCTCAGTGGGAAAGAGTTTGGAGTGGAAAGAAGCTGTAAGTTGTTCACTTTTATATGTGAAGTTAGATTGTCTTATAAGTAGGGATCTATTCTTTCTGCATGTAAAATAAAGGTGTAGGTAATGTATTAATCATGGGTGACCAGTACATGTGTATGTCTGTTGCAGAATAAGCAAAACACGTAGGATGGAAGCTGTCCTGCACTGAAATAAGATTGTATCAAATTTCAGTAATACGAAGGCGAAGTTTTAAAATGAAATTTTATGGAACCAGAACAAAAGCCATTAAAAGGTCATATCTAGCCTGCCTTCAAGAAGCATGATTTTGATGCCTATGTATTCCTGACTGGCACACTAGCTGTCTCTTGGGCTCCTCTGTAGGCCCTCAGAGCCTCGTCGCAATTCTGACTAAAGTTACAATTGCTCACTGTCTTGGAAAATCAGTTTCTTATATCCAGCTGTGGATTTAGGCCCCTTACTTGATACAATCACGTTTGAACTCTTGATGTGATTTGAAAGGATGCTATCACCAAGAACACTTAACATTTCTGAAATTATTTGTGTTTAACTTCTTAGGTACAATTTCATCTGTTTTTCTACCCCTAGAATGTTAAAAATGTCCATCTGCTTCTTTAGTGCGGCCTGTAGATTCTTCTTCATCCAGCCCTGCAATTTCTATTCATGAGATGGGGCATTCTGGAGCAACCAAAACAGAAAGAAGTGGTATTACTAAATTGAAGAGTGAGATGAAGCAGGTGAGGGTTTTCTGTCAATGCTCATCAGAAAGTACAGCTGTTCTGGAACTGTGTTATGTTAGGTTTTGATCTTGCTAAATGACAGAAATTTCTGAAGTTGCTTTGATTTTAAAACTGATCTCTAAATAGAAGGCAGTTAAGGGATGTTTCCTCAAAAAATGTGCTTCCTTTTCTGTTCTTGTTTCATGTGCTGAATGTAGAGGAACTTGAACAAACTCTAATGCATTCATGGCATCCACTGTAAAACAGCTCTTTTATCATATTTAGCTAAGGAAAAGTCAGATGTACAAAGAGAAGCTTTTATGTAGTGTTTGTTCTTGCACTTCACCCAAGTTGCAAAAGTGGACCACGTGCTTTTTGGAAAAGATGCATATGGTAAAGGAATCTTGGTTTGTTTTCTTCCAGTTCTGTTTCTTCAGGAATGGAGGATGATTACTGCTAGAATTTATACATATATATTCCACTTCAATGCTTTAAATTACACTTCAACTGAATATATGGAGAGATCACAGAAAACACAACCAAAATACTCTGAATGAATGTGACTGGTGGTTTTGTCATGATTGGTTTGATTTCTCTATTTCGTGTCTCTATTAGTAGTTTTATTTTGCTTTAAATAAATAGGAAGCTAGTGGTCAAATAAAATACATTTGTAAGAATGGTCCTATTTTTCTTCCTGGGTTATTCAAACTAGAGAAGAAAAGGCTCCAAGAGACCTTATTGCAGCCTTGCAATATATAAAGGAGGCTTACAAGAAAGATGAAGAGAGGCTTTTTGCCAAGGCCTGTAGTGACAGGACAAGGGACAACAGTTTTAAACTGAAAGAGTAGGTTTAGATTAGATACAAGGACTACTTTTTACAATGAAGGGGGAGAGGCAGTGAAACAGGTTGCCCAATGAAGTTGTGGATGCCCTGTCCCTGGAAATGTGTAAGGTCAGATTGGATGGGGCTTTGAGCAGCCTCATCTAAGGAAGTATTTGATGTTTTCCTTTGATTGTGTGAAACAGATTGAATAAGCCTTCAGAAAGGAGTGGCATTTTTACATAGTCTTAACACGAAGCATTTGCTGGTGGCAGTAAAGATCAGTTAATGATTTTGCATGGGACGTGGTCAGGCAGGGAAGCAGAGACCCCTGAGAAGCACATGGTGTCTGTCTCATGGGACCTGGTTGCTGTGTTTGAGCTGAGCCACTGCCGGAGCTTCATGGTGGACGAGGCTCGGGGGTGGCTGTGAAGGTGCTGCCGACTGTGCTGCACCGGCCCTGAGGTGGCCTTGGAGGTCAGTCTGAGCAGGGCCCTCAGTCACAGGGGGTGTCTGGATTCGGGGCCGTTCCAGGAAGGAGGAGGGACTGATGCCATGATTTTTTACTTTTTATATATACCACTCTTATATACCCTTTCATATACCCTTTTATACAACTTTTATATGTCCTTAATACTTTTAACCCACATACTTATAATTCCCTAAATCGAATAACTAACTTAAACCCAAAGTTCCATTAAACCAAGAAACTAAACATCTTAGAAACCTCGCAGTTAAGGATCAAAAAACCCCAAAAAACAAAATCCTTTCCAGAACACATTCTGTAGCCAAAAATAGACCCATCCAAGGAAAAAGTTCCTCAGAACGAAAACTTCTCTTCAACCTCTCATTAGAAAATCTTTGATAGATATACTAATTTACAAGATCTATAACTGTATGCACAAATCATTGTGTGTGTACTTTGTGGGTGTACATTCTGGGAGTGCATTTCGGTGCATTCTACCTAGATGTGGTGCACCTGCGGATCCTTTAATAAATACCGAAGTAAAACCCTTTCTCCCCTCTAACCGTGTTTAGCTTTTAATTCTAAGCCCAGGGAAAGGCAACAGGACAAGGCACTAGATGGCAGCATTATTTTGTTTGAAATACAGGGGTGGGCCTGAGCGAAAATACTTGGACCTCTGTTGACATTAGAAACATAGTTGCTTTGTTGCTTTCACATTCCATGGAAACTTGGTATTTTGTACAGAGGAGTTGGCTGAGTTTATTTTTGTACCCCCCCACTTTGCCTTTCCCGCTGCTTCCTGCCACATGCAACTGCATTCTCTGAATAATTGACCAGCAGCTAATGTAATGTCATTTTGGCAGGGGGTTGGGTGGGGTGGCGTAGGATACACTTTGTTGTTACAAGGAATATTTCAAGTACTTGTACTAACATCTCTGAACTGTTGAGCAACTGCAGCTCCCTGTTCTGTGGCTGTTCTTTCTTGAGTCCGAATATCAAACCTTTGCCTGAGCCATTAACACTGAATGTGGAGGCATGGCTTGGGGTGGGCAGTTAGAGAAAAGTGCTCAAAGTCTGAGTGCTTAAATTCTGCATCCACATTTCAGAAAAGATTTGGCCTTGCAGCTGTTTGTTTAGTGCTGCTCATCCAGTTGCAGCCTGCTGTCTCTCCAGCAAGATGACCTTCTCGTGCAAAGAGAAGCTGGTGGCATTGCAACAAATGTGGAATGGAAGTGGGGAGCTTGGTTTTTACCCCATCCCCAAGTCCCAGGGAAGCTTTTGCTTGCATCTTAAACTGGTGGTTTGTGCTGGCCATGCTGGGAGCACTGTGGATGGCATGGGCAGCTTGTGGCTGCCAAACAGGCTCCTGGCATGGCAGCCTCTGCCTCATGGTGGCCCTGGCAATCAGCAGTAGCTGCCCTGGTATCAGCTGAAGTGCAACGCTTCAGGAGGCCGTGGGTTGCTGCAGTTTTTTCCCTGAGTACCTGAGGTTATTCTGTATTTCTTGTCTTTGCACAGGTGGGTTACCTAACCTTGTCTGTGTTCTGTTCTCCTGGCTGTCTGACGTGTTGGTGTCTGGTTTTGTTTTGTAGTTCTTTCATGAGGGGCACTCCATGTCCAGCAGCATGTTTGCTTCCACGGTAAAACGCCATCTGCAGCTCTGTACCTGCTCTTCACCCTGTGTGTGTTTGTGTGCAAGGGTCTTGGCTGTAGACCCCTCCTCTGTCTTCTTCTGCCTAAAACCTTGTTTTCAAACCCTACCTCTTTGTCTTGTTTGTCTCCATTGGGAAACAATTCTCATTAATAATCTTTTAAAAGAAGTTGAGTCTCACATTTAGATCCACTTAGTTCTTCTGAAGCTTAAGCAGTTGTAGCAGATAAAGCACTATAGCAGATTTAGCTACTTGATGGTGGATTATGCTACAGGTGTCTTCAGTATTTAAAAGTAATGTAGTGTTGATAAATGCTGGCAGCCTCTGGACAGTGAGGAACCCAGAAGAGCTTCAAGTTGCTGACACAGGGGTTGCATGGATATCTCTTCAAGAAGTCATCTTCTTTCAAGGCAGAGAGCTGTAGCTCTTTGTAAGCTCTCACTGTTAGGAAGGAATATAATTGCTTAAATATTTTACCAACAGAGACCTCAACAATTCAAAGTAAGTCTGAAGCTCCAAATGTGTCATGGAGAGACAGGAAGTTTCCAGGTACACATGCCCTTTGAACTGGTGGTTTGTGATTCTCTGCATCTTCAGACTTATTGTCAATGCCACACCTCCCAAATGCCCTAAAAGCCCACTACAGAGCAGGAAGCTTTATCTGTCATAGTCAGTGAGCAGTAGAAAGGAACAACAAGCATTGGAACATTGAAGGAACACCACCTGTGCCTCATGGACACCGGCAGCAGTGGAAATGAACTGTTTGCTGGGGATTTTTTTGCAGAGCTATGTAGAGTCTATGAGCCTGTGTTTTCCAAACATGCTGTTTTCAGTCATTTTCCTCCTTCCCCATTATATTGCTCATGTGGCTTCTTACTTGGAGATAAGGGGATTTAAGATGGCACTTTCAGTGAAGTCCTTTCTGGGCTGAAAGTAACAGGTCTGAAAAAGGAAGGAGAAAACAGAAGAGCACAGTCTGGGAGTGCAAGGAATGAGCAGACTGCATGTGTGGAAATCACAACAGCAATTTGGTGGTATTGCCACGACTTAGAAGATGATTTGATGCCTAATTGAGTGTCCAGGCCTGGTAGGGTAAAATAATAGCACAACAAGGGTAATAAAGGAAACAAAACTAATACTTAGCAGAGAGGCAGGCATGATGATTTCATGGCTTCATTAAGTCAATTTTTAATCTACATACTTTAATGGAGCTTTTGCATGAGGGCCTCTCTTGCTGGACTATGAACCCTTTGATACTTTTACAACACCAAGTCCCATGTCCAAGTGAATCAGACCTACCTGCAGATCCCCCCACCTTGCACACCAGTGACACTGCCCTGGAAGCAGCTCATGCTTGTTAAAATAGTCAGATGTTGCATTAAACCAAGCAGTGGAGTTCACTGGGTTATGCCATGTTGAAGTGCTTGCCTGTTTTTTTGAGAAACAATGGAACTACTTGAGAAATGAAGCTCGTTGCAAAGGGGAGAGATGGGGATGAAGGATCAATCCCACCCCATCATACTGTATGACACCAAGGCCTGTATTTTTTCCCTGGTTCTGAGGTAGCATTATAACAGAAATGTATTGGCCAGGAGTGGCACTTGGGTGGGCACTAACCAAGGCTTTAATGTCCTTTCAGAGGGGCAGTACTCCATCATCTCCCACCAATACTTCTCCGACTGGCTCCAGTGGAGACATGAGCTGGGGTGACAGAAAAGGGCAGTGGCTGCGCAGGAGGAGGCTTGATGGTGCTATTAACAGAGTTCCTGTTGGCTTTTATGAGAAAGTGTGGAAAATCCTGCAGAAGGTAAGCTGACCACTGTGGAGGATGCAAGCAAGCTCTGCAGTAAATCGGGGAGGTGGTGGTCCAGGGGTGGCATCCTGCCAGGAGTGGAAGTTGGTCAACAGGTGAAAGACAGGTGGAAACTAGAGTCACTGGTAGAAGTGTGTCTCTTGAACATAAAAGGGCTCCAATAACACTAGTTCGTGTGTCTCTTTGAAAGTGTGTTTTTCTCTCAAGCCACCAATGCTGAATTTTGGCTGAATGATTCTGTTCCACCACTGCCTGTTGTGCATCCCCTGGCCTAATGCACATTGTCAGTGCAGCTAAAGGGCACTGCAATGCAATGCAGCCCTGTGCTCCAGGTCAGAAAGGCTGCGAGGAATGAAGTAGGAAACTGCTCTAACTCTTCCAGAATGTGTTGAGACCTCTTGCTGGCTCTTCTGAGCTGTATGGCATTCTTAACCTTTTTTGTTTGTTAGTTAGTTTGTTTTTAAGTGAAGAGTAAGTCCTTGCCAGCACCTTGGGTATCACAGGTAAATAGAAATGTGTTGAAGCAACCCTCCAGGAAGAAGGAGAGAGGAATTACAAATTCTAACTTAATTTCAAAGTGATTAGGCACCTGTTTTTCTGCTTTGCTGGATACAGGCCAGCATTTGGCACCTTGGAGCACTGAGCTGTTCATGCTTGCTTAGTTGGAAAAAGAGTGCATCACCAATTTAGGCTGGTTTGTCCTTCTAAAATCACTTACTCTGAAGCTGTTAGTGTTGGTGTCAGCCAAGACAAATCATATATGACCTCTTGGCTGTTTACTAATAGGATCTTTCAGTAGACTGACCTAATGTAATAGCTGGGAGTAATTGTATGTTTTTTCTGGCTGTTAAAATGAATTGTGCTTGTCTTCAATATTTCATTCTTAAAATCCCTTTGGACTATTTATTAAATGTGTCTTCTCTTTTTGGTGTGTTTCTATTCTATACTTCAGGTACCCAGATGTGTCCTTCCTTAACCTGCCTTTTCACCATTTTTGTCACTGTTTTCTTTATACCCCTTGGTATTTCTCTCCCTCAGCAGTTGACATCCTGAGATGTGGTGTCCTGGATCTGAAACACATAACTAACTGGTGTTCTAGCAAAAATGTAAAAAGAATCTTGCTTTTGTGGTCTGTTGTATTGTTTTTGTGTTATCTTTTATTTCCAAATCCTTTCCAGCAGAATGCTCTCATCGATTTGTTTCCCTCCTTTGTGTGCCTTTGCTGTAGTGGCTCTCAAAGTGCTTTGTTTCGTTAGCTGGGCTGGAGCACAGCATGCTCTGGTGTGTCATGTCAGGCTATTTCTAATCTTTACCAGTTACATAATAACTTCTTCAGGAGGGATGAAATAATGTTTTTGAACAGGGGTTTTTTCTGTCATTTGGGGGTTTTTGCTTTGCCTTTTTTTTTTTCCTAACTGAAAGTTGTTACATATTGGCTCAGAACAGAGAACCCTCAGATTGACTTGCAAGAACTGTAATTTCTGTTCACTCTTGAAATGTTTCAGTGCCATGGTCTGTCCATTGATGGGTATGTCCTTCCTTCTTCAACCACCAGAGAGGTACAGTAAAATGCCAATGATTTTCTAGCCACATGTCTGAATGTTTGGTGTGACAGTGTCAGATGCAGCAGGGCTGCAGTTACAGGTCCTTGGTTTTATGTTTAGAACATCTGGACCTTCCCCCAGCACCTCTGCCAGCTTCCCTGGGTCTGTGCAGGTGAGCTCCTGACAGGCAGGCCTGGGAGGATTCTTGTGACAGGTTTTCCCTTTGCTCCCCCTGCCTTCTGCACACCTTCACTGTCTCACTGTGCCCACAGAGAAGCTCCAGAGAGGGTGGCTGACAGCAGTCCTTTGGGGGAAGGTGAGGCAGCACAGACTTGTTGGAATAAAGCACACACGTTGCTTGGCACTTATTTTTTTTTAATATGCTGCAACAGCAGGCAGTGTATTTTGGCTTCACACTCTCAAAAGTAAGTACCAGTTAAGGATGATTGTTTCTAACCAAAGCTTTGGTTATTTAAATCTGTAACATTTTCTTGCAGTTTTTTCTTAGCTGGATTCTGTCTTTAGGTGCTCTGGCAAAGTTTGAATTCACATCTATAAAACAAACTCTAGTGAATAGTAATCCATCAATGCAAAATCCACGCTTGTGTGCCCAAGACTGTTTTCCTGACTGTTTCCCTCAGATTTGTCTCTGGCTTCCTTCTTTTCTGAGGGACTGTGGTAACAGCTGAAGAGAGGAGCTGGAATTTTCTGCCAAATTTAAATGTTGGTTTGTGGTTTCTTTCAGAAAGGAGAGCTTTATTTATCCCTATTGTGTAGATAAAGAGATTTCTATTTTTAGCCTGTCAGACCTGGACAGGATCTAATTTTTCTGTTTAAAGCAATCGAATGAAATAAGCACAAACCTCCTAAGGCAGCATAACATCCACAGAGCTATGCCAGTGCAAATTAAGCTGTTCTACAAACAGAATAGTGATATTCCTGCATAGCAAAGCTCAGGGGTTATTTTAAAATCACCCCTCTAAGCAGGTGGTGTTTTTAAAACTCAGCAGTACATTTGGTTTTGCAATTAATCTGCAATGCCAGAAAGATATGTACGAGGCAGAGTGTGTGAGACCACAGCCTGGGGAGCAAAGAGTTAATATGCCAGCTAAGCATCAGCAGCACTGTATGTAAGTGAGATGTGTGTGTGATGGGTTGCAGGGCTGGAGCAGGCTTCTGGAAGTTGTGTAACTGTTTGCAGAATCAGGGTCTAGCAACACGAAAACTTCCTGTAAGTGTTAAAGCTGCACAAACATTTTGTTCGCTTCAGTCAGTCTGCCCCCATGTGAGGAGAGGAGCATATGTCTCAGTGCTTGCAGGATGTGAGGAGCTAGTCTTTTGGATTTGTCAGTTTGTCTTTCCATTTCCACTCAAACTTGCCAGATGACCCCGTGCGAAATCAAGTTTGCAGTGCACGTGGAGTCGGTGCTGAACCACGTCCCCCAGCCCGAGTACAGGCAGCTCCTGGTGGAAGCTATTCTGGTCCTCACATTCCTCTCCGACATTGAGGTGAACAGCATTGGGGGCATCATCCACGTGGACAGAATCGTGCACATGGCCAATGACCTGTTTCTGCAGGAGCTGGTGAGCTCAAAGGGCAGTGGTGGGAAGCCTCCTCCTTTCAGCATTATCCCCTGCTCTTTTTTTAATGTGTGTGATGAACTTGATTTTGTCCTGGCTCTTTCTCCTACAAAGACAGACCAAATCACTTAAGTATCTTCTGGAAATATATTTGGGAGAACTAATGTAAGAATTGAGGGAGATTTAAAGGGAATAAAATTGTAGTGGCTAACAAGCTCTGAAGTACAAGGGTAGATTGAAGTGAAGTTCTGCTTTATCCAGGCATTAGTGTTACCAATATTTTGAGTAATCCCAGCCCTTCCCCCCAAAGGACAAAAATCCGTGAAGTTATATGTTCTTCATTTATTTGCTCTGATCCAACTAAGTCACGTGGGCCCTATAGTAATCCTGATTAAGGTTTTCACGAGGGGAAAGAGAATTGCTTTCAGCATTCAGCACAAACAGAAAATCATAATGTGGTGGGTTTTTTCCAATAAATAAGCATGCATGCCTAACTTGCCCTACTTCTTTGCTTGTGTCTTTACAGAAATCATTTGGAGCTACTGGTAGTATCTTGGAGAAAGATGTAGCCACAGGAATTTGCCACTTTTTTTATGACAGCGCTCCCAGCGGGGCCTATGGCACCATGACTTACCTAACAAAAGCCATAATTATTTATTTACATGATTTCCTGCCCAGCACAGGCTGTTCAATGCAGTAAGTGATGCCTCACGTCGAGGGAAGGCTCAGAGGCTCTTCCTCCCTAGTTCCCTGTCACGAACCCCTTGGTTGTTTGCTGCCTGTATGTGCCATGCACTCCCTCAGCATTTGGCACTGCTGGGGATGCTCTGTGCACACCGACCTGCTGGGGACAGGGGCTGGAATTCGGCCTGGTTTTAGGAGAGTGTGCAAGAAAAAACAAATAATGAGGCTTATTCTGCCCAAAGTGCATAAATGTAATTCATATTAAATTAGCAAGAATTATACAGTTCTGCCAAGGGGAAAACAAAAGGAGATCAAAAGGCATAATAAAACGAGGGAGCTGCATCTTGGGCACTGAGCCTCACAAATAAGGGAAGTGATGGAATTCATTAATTTTTCTCCTGCTGTGTGTAAATGTACATCATTGTGAATCACTAATGCACAGTGTGAAACATCCAGGGAAATGTAAATTAGAGGGGTAAGAATAACTTGAAATAACGTGGTGATATTTCTAATACACTTTTATCCTGATTCTCTTCTCATTTACACCTAGTCAGTGCAGGGCTAGCACCAGTAGGGACAAACATCCTACAGTATCCACTAATTTGAGAGGATAGCCTCTGTCAGGAAGCTGCATCTGTCTTTAGTCTGAATAAAATTGCTTCCTTCCCTGCATCCCCAAGACTTGGGAGGCAAAATCTCAAGACTCCAGCTTCTCCAATGTGACAGACAGTTTTATGCCTGTAATCCTTTCCTCTGAATGGAGCAAGATAAACCTCTTCCACTTGAGCACCATTTCCAAGTCTCCTGATCATTTCCCTTGCAAACAGCCTCAGAGTTAAAAATGGCATGATTGTGGCCCTTCCAGTGTAGCGCGAGTTTATGGAAGGCTTTGATGTTTCTTTTTTTTTCTTTCTTTCTTTTTTTTCTCTTTTTTTTTTCCTTCTTTTTCCTTTTTTTTTTTTTTTCCTTTTTTTTCTTTTTTTTTTTTTTCTTTTTTTTTTTCTTCTTTTTTTTCTTTTTAATTTGAAGTCACACTGGTCTCGTGTAGTTAGGGGTTGGGCTGCCTGGAAGTCTCCCTGCAGACAGTTCCCAGGTTAATGCTGTCCACTGGAAGCTCTGAGATGCTGCAGGGAGAATAGGTGTGTCCTGTAGGGAAATGACTCCATGGCTATTTAAACTGAAAATAGAGGTAGGCATCCTCTGGAGAAGAAACCCCTGCCTTACCCCAGGCATTGGCAGTGGTTTTCCTTGTGCCTGTGCTGCTGGGTTTGCCACCAGCCACATGTCAGCATCTGGCTGACAGCTTAGGAAAGTGGCAGTAGCTTCAGCCTCTCCATGGCCACAGACAGGTTCCCTCAGCAGCACTGCTGCCATGTGAGCAGAAAGGATCAGAGCAATTCTGTCTTGCCAGGTAGAAGGGAAAAGAGCAGATAGGCCTGTAAAAAGGAAGTACTTTCTGAGCTAATAAGCCCAGTAAGTGTATTTCTGTAAGCCGCCCCTCCACGCTTTCAAAACATAACTTTGCCATTTGTATAGAATGTGAATTTTTTTTTTTAAACAATAATGTGTGGTGCTTTTGAGAGTGAGTTTTTTGTTTCCAGTAGAAGTAATGTCCTGTCTCACTTGCCGGTTGCCAGCCCTCAGGGTCCCAGCAGGTCTGAGCTCCAAAGGCCATGACACCCTGCCTGCTGTCCCTCTACACAGTCACTGCTGCTGTAGCAGTATCTGGGAACTGGCTCAAGAGAGTGGAGGTGTGGGAGGCCTTAGTGTGAGGTGATGTAATGTTTTTTCAGAGACCAGAGGAGTTTGGTAATCCAGAGGACCAGGAGCCCTGTGTTAACCACCATGGGAACCGTGGGCCTGTGCAGGGGCCAGTATAAAGTGACAGTTCAGGTACAATTAGCACTTGGGTGTGAAAGTAATTTGTGTGGAAGTAATTTTATTGGCGTGGTGCCTGTTTTGTAAGGGTTTGCCTTTGTTATTGTTTGGTTTGGTTTTTTTAACTTTTCATATGTATTGTGAGAGCTCACTTGGCTTGTTTCCCAGTAAAAGGAAGTAAAATCCTTTGTCTAGTTTAAGCAGATGTGACAGTGCAGAGCATAAGCACACAACAGCAAGGTGATAGTTTTTTATTTTACCCGGTATCATACAAAAAGTAGTAGCAGTTATTTTTGCTTTTCTTCTTGAATCCTAGATTGTGAGAGATGCAAGATGACTTTTTGCTCAGACTTCTAATTTTTTTTTTTACCTACTGTGTGAACTTGTTTGCAGAAACAAGAAGGCTGATGTTGGTTTTATGTGCAGCTGTATTGAAGTCTAAAGCAATGAAATGTATGGCCTGACATACCTGGGTACTGCCTAACACTTCTTTTTTTTAATGGGAGTGTAATTGGTGTTTTTAATATCAAATTCACAGTCAGTTTTTTTCATCAAATTCACATATGACCTAGGTTATGGTATGTTCATGATGATAATAATGAATTACCACGTTGAATGCAGGCAATTGGAATGTATTTATGTAGTAATTTGAAGAGTTTAGGTAGCTGGTGGTGCAGGGTGGGACTCAAAACACAAGGCCAGTGGAAGGCAAACTTATGTTACCTGCAGGGTCAGGCACAGCTGCACCTTGCTGCTGTGTTACTGCTCAGAGCAAAGAACCATTGCAACTGGAGAGTTGCCTTGAAGTGCAAACCCAGTTATGCAAATAAGGTTTTACACAGACCCCCTGCTTTCCTGAGGATCCCTGTGTGTGAGGGGCTGCTGCAAAGCAGAGCTGGCACTGGCAGTGGCCAGGGTGTGCTCCCAGATAAAATACAGGACGACTTTGCAGTCTGTGCAGGGCTGAGCTAATTGGCAGAGGCTCTCCTTGGCTGTGCAGCCTCCCTAGGGAGCCAGCAGAGGATGACACTGCCAGCTCCCAGTCCCTGGAAACTCATTTATGGAAAGAAGGCAAAGGTGGACAGACACATCCTGTGCCTCAGAAACAAGGGCACTAGTGAATTTTAATAGACTCACCTGAGAGCTGCTCGTGCCAGCCTGACGGGCACTGCTGCCCCAACCAGTTTGCAGCTGTGGGGTCAGGAGCACCCACGCAGTGCTGGGGGCAGCGGGGTGTGCCTGGAGACAGGCACGGGGCTGGCATGGTGGGGAACTGGTAGAATAAGGATCTGTGCCCCCCTCAGAGCTCTCACCACATATTGACCAACCCTGCTCCCCCAGGCCAGTGCCCTCCCTGCTCACGGCTGTTGCCTTCTCCCTGTTGCCAGCAGGGACACAGGTTTGTCAAACTACACAGATCAAAGGCACCATTGATCTCCCTCAGCTGCAGGTCCCACAGGTAACTGTGAAAACTTAATGGGTGGAGTACAAAATTTGCCTGGCTTCTCTCCTGCTAATTGTAGTCTCCTTTCTCAGGGAAAGAGTCCTGCTTGTTCCTGGAAAGTGCAGGTGAGCCACACAGTCCTTAGCTGCCCTGCAAAGGGGCAGCCACTTTCTGTGGGGTAGTGAAACACCTGGGCTGGCCCATGTAGTCACAGGACACTGCAGGAATGTGTCACCCTTCTGGCAGTAGCCAGGGCCTTGAGTGAGGCGGGAGCTTGAGTCAGTCCAGGTCCAACCTTGGGCACTTTTTGGAGTGGTCTGCAGGTAGGAGCAGAGTTGCCCAGAAAGCAGGAGAGGGATGCCACCACTGGGGCCATCTGTAGCTGTAGGATGAGAGATTGGGCGCTCATCTGCAGGCTCATTCAGAGGCTGCTCAAAGGATCACTCACATCTGGAATATTAAGTAGCTACTGCATAGAATCATAACTGAAAAAAAGGGGATTGAGGATGGGGGTTATAGAAGAAGAGCTTCAGCTCAGACAGTCTGGATTTAAATACAAGCAGCAGGGCTTTTTCCCACTCCCAGTTCAGTCTCAAGTGGCATTTATTCCTGGCATTAGCTGTTTCAGTTACTGCCCCTGCCACCCTCCTTCTGTCAGGGGTAAAAGGACTTTTTGTGCCACCAGAAGCTGACAGGACAGCGCTTTCTTTTTTGGCTCAATGATTCAGCTGCTGTCATACCTCAGTCCTGCATCCCCAAAAGGCTCTCACTGCCTGCCGAGTGAAGTTGTGCTGCAACTGTACCTTGGCATCCCCTCTCAGGAAGTGATCCCTCGAGGCCACGCCCCTTCATGCCAGCTTCAGGAATGTGTCCCTAGTGGGGGACATCCACACTGGAGGCTGCCAGCCACCCTTCAGAGCTCCTGTGTCTCGTTGCACACCCTGGCTTTGTCCTCTTTACTGGGGCAGGTGGCAAAGGAGGACTCCAGAGCTGCCATGTCCAGTTCCACCTTGTCACTTCACACCCACCGCATAGAAGGAAACAGTGGGAAGCAAGATCCCACCACACACAGTGATGTTTGGCCACTGTAAGTGGAGCCTTTTTGTCACTCCGCTGGAATAAGGTGGGACTGATCATCACAGTGCATAGATCAGAATAGCTGCATGCTAAAAATATACATTATGTATTACCAATGCCATTAAAGTTTTACTGTAAATTTTGTTTGCACTATTAAAGATTTTTCTTTCCCCTCCCCCAAGGCAGTAGAAATAAGTGTGTGCATGTTTGTTCATTCATCTGTCAAGTTACAAAATACTTCTGGAAAAGTGTTCTGTATTTAAATGTAGAAAATAAGATTTAAGAGAGACAGCAGTGCCTTAAGCTTGGGCTGCTGTTCTCTTCTGGGATGATAAACTTGGAAGGATGCTTTTTTTGTACTTTCAACACTCCTGTTAAATGAAACTCAGCTGCTTTACTTAGCTCATCTTTAGCTATTAAAATTTAAAGATGGACTAGGCTGGAACCTTTTCCTACCCAAAAACCACTGAGGCTGAATAAGGTAATACAGTTACCAAAAAGCTCCTGACCTGATGTTGCTTTCAGAGTGTAAGATGCAATAAAATTAGGTCCAGATCTCCTGACTTCTCCCCCTTGGGAAGTGACAGGGTGGGACGGGCAGGAATGGGAATATTGGCTTGCAGTCAGGGGAAGGAGACAGGCATGTGAGGCCAAGAGACTCTTCCATCTTCCTGCCTTCCAAAAACTCAGTTTCAGAATTTCTCAGTTTCCTTTTCTTGGTAAAGGATTTATGTTTAACTATATGCAAGAATATTTAGGTTTGGTCGTATCAAAATACATTTACTATTGTGTTCTTACTCCTCTCTGTTTTTAAAGAAACCTGGTTTGCCTTCAGGAAGAGTGCTCAGGGCAGGGTACCAAAACACAGGCAAAGAGACACCCCACTTAGGCATTGCTCAGAAAGCTAAAGCTTTATTTTGTGATCTATCGTTGCATTAACAAGCTATGGATTGAGCCTTCATTAAGGTGATGAGTTACCACAGAATCACCAACTCCCAGAATGGGTGAGGTTGGAAGAGATGACAATGGATCATCTGGTCCAATCTCCCTGCTCAGACAGGGTCATCCCATAACACATAGCACAGGACTACATCCAGATGGTTCTTGAATATCTCTTGTGAGGGAGACTCCACACCCTCTCCAGGCCTTCTGTTCCAATGCTTGGTCACTGCACAGGAAAGTTCTTGCTCATGTTCAGGTGGAACTTCCTTTGCATCAGTTTCTCCCTGTTGCTTCTTGTCCTATCACTCAGCACCACTGAGAAGAGGCTGGCTCCATCTCAGAAACAGTTATGATTGATTCATAGCTCCAAATCCCAACAACTGTGGGGAGAAGTAACCAGTGGCAAGACGAAATCTTATGCAAGTGTAAACACCTTTCAACCATGATCCTCTAAGCTGTGCCTGTAAACTTTTGGAAGGATAAGAGAGTGACCTGGAATGATTTAATTCCTCTGCATCATGCAAAGAACTAGATTAAATGCAGAACTACCCATATTAACTAGATCCTTCTTCCCTGTTTTCTTCTCCTGCAATTGACAGCCCACAGCCAGCCTCTCTTGTGCCCGTTCCATCACCAGGGAGGGTCTGATACGTTCCTTATGGTCATCAGTGCTCTCAGCTGTCACTAAGGACTGCTGACAGACACATACCAGAGTCTCTCTTCCTACACAGCTGTAGGCATGACCTTGGCAATGTTCAGGGATTAGGTTGATGGGGGTGATGCCACCAAGATGGGGGGGTGAACTGTACGGTCCTGGCAGTGTGTGGCAGTGACATAGTAATACTGTCAGTGTGGGTTTTTCATCTCTTCTGTCCCATTATTAGCAGGTACAGATCATCCAGGAGGGGCTAAATAAAGGCTTGCACAGTGACCCTATTGAGCAGCCCGTTCATGACTAATGACAGCAAGCTGAGCTTCCAAGACAACCAACAAGAACTTCTGCCTTTTCATGAGGTTGCCTTTTTCTCAAGTCTGTGAACAATGTGAAAGGCCTCTAAAAATTCATTGAAGTCGATGTGGCCATCTTTGTTGTAGTCTATGCTGAGGACTAACTTGTCAATGGAGTCATCCTGTACATCAATGCCCAGGTGAGAGGTGAAGAGTCTCCACGTCTGGCTGAATTCCTCAAGAGAAATCAAACCTAAAGGAGACAGACAGTAGGTTGCTTTTTGCAGTGTTCTTTCCCCTTACTGCATAAACACACATATGCACACTCCTTCACTGCACGAAACTTACCTGCCTACCATGGTGGGGCTAGTGCTTTCATGACTGAAGCAGGTTTTTACTTCAGGTAATGATTGAATGCTTTTGACAGTGGAATTGAGACAGCAGTAAAGAGACAGAGGGGAAGAGAGAAGAAGCCCGCAAAAGAGTGAAGCCAATACTGGAGCTGGAGTATGTGAGAATTTTTTCTTGTTAGGCTCTGTGCACTGTCCCTTATATGGTTGCAGCCTGACTGCTTAAAATAGTCTCCACTAAACTAGAGAAATGACATCACCTCTGGTTCCTCTATATTTAGAAGCCTTAAGGAGGAAACACAGTGGGGAGAAGATAACTGGTATAGGCTCCCTTCAGCTGACACAGTGAAGGTACCTGGACTTACCTGAGTGATCTTTGTCAATGATGTTAAAGATGATCTCCAGATCCTTTCTGTATCTGCACAGGGTTTCTGCCAATGCTGGCTGAGCCTGGTTTTGAAATCACATACAAGAAGCTACTCAGACCTTGATTTGAGTTAATTTAACCAACAGAATATCTACTATCCAGTTTCCATTTCCCCAATTTAACTTGTCAAATGTTTAAAAAAAAATCTTTATGCTTGAGTTCTCTGGAATGACACTTTTGTGTCTTGCTCTGAGGAATAATCAGATAAAACCTGTCACTTTCAGATGGCAGGGCAAGGGGGAAAGGAGCCCTTCACACCACCTACCTTCAGTAATTATTTGTGGAAATACGGATAATCTAGTGAAGATGGCATAGACCATGCACTCATACAAAGCACTCACTGTAGGTATGTGAATGGATCCTGTTGTTTAGGATGTTGTTTAGGATGAAAATGATGGTGATACCTCAGTACCAAAGCACTGTGCAGCCACTTGGTAACACTCGGGCTCTGTAGAAGTGACCTCAGATACCATTATAAACATCTAGAAGTCCATCTACAAATGTGACTTCCTCCCACAGGGGCCTGAACTGCCTCTGGAGCTTGTTTGAAAAGCTCATTTGAAAAAGTAAGGGTTGAGTGCTCTGGGCAGGATTTGTCACATCTCAGCTCCGTTATCTAAACGCCCTCGAAAGCCAACAGAAAGTAAGAAGCAGTTCTTGCATGTGATTCATCCAACCTATTTTAAGCATCTACCTTAGCAGGGAATGATGATTTCTACCCTAGCAGTGCTCATTTTCCTCCAGTGACTATAAAAGGAAGCTCAGCAACTAGTTCAGATGTAGATGTCTACTTGATGGGCCAAACCACTGTCTTGTGCTTCAATTTGCACCAAAAGTTGTTCCTCCAAGAATTGCAAGGAGGTGTTTTCTTCTTTACCTCTTTTATAGGCTGACCCATTTTCAAATCATAAAAGCATGACATGAAGTCAACTTCTCCATCTGGGTTCATCTGTGCTAACTGAGACCGCAGCATCCTCCAGGGCAGTTCCAGCTGTAGGACAGACTCCATCGCTGCAGCCCAGTCGTTGACAGAAATCCTGCCTGCCAGAAGGGGTCAGGTCATGGTTACAAGTGGTACAGGACACAGCACACATCAGTCACCAGCGCAAAGGGTTACAAAACAAGGATTTTCTCTGAACCCTGGGATAAAAGCGCTCTTTACAAAGGAGCAGTGGGGTTGACTTAGACACTTCCACAGGTCCTTTCCAGCCACGAAGTTGTGATACTATTATGATATTCAGCATATTTTAACACCTTTTGAGAAAGCCAGATTATGCCATGAAGAGTACTTCAGATTTCAGCTGAGCTGCAATTAGAGCAACATGTGGCTGAAAACTCAACCAGACAGAAATATGTGAAACAGCTGTTCAGTGGCCAAAGAAACAACACCATCATGTTATTGAGTGCTTTTGTAAAGGCACAGGGCACAAAGTGAGAAGCCATCACGAGGAAAAGTTGTATTTGTGGTAGAAATCAACTTCTTGCTTCTACATAAAAGGTTAATCTATTAACGTAGACTTTTCTTCAGCTGAGGGGTGTGTGTTTTTGCTGGAGGCATAGGCAGGCTATGTGTCTGCTGGAGACATAGGCAGCCAACTTTCCTCAGATTCCTCCCCAACTCAGAAGGACACCAGTTCCCTGTCTGACACCTTCTGAAGATACTCCTACATGAAGGTGGTGGTGACCTTTGAGCTTCTGAACTGGATTTGCCTGCCCAAACTCTCTACCCAACAGCAAACACCATTTCTTTATTTGCCCGTGTCTTTCAGTTTTCTTTTTCCTACTTCAAGCTTCATCCCCTCAAGTTGTTGTCTGGGGCTAAACCCTTGCCAACATCTATTCTCCTCTGTGGTCAGGAAGAACAAGGTCAACCACCCTCTGCTGCCCTCAGCCTGACACTGGCAGCCAGGCAGGACTCCTCCCAGGGGGTTTGTTCCCTCTGCCCCACACACACATGGAAGCTGTTTTCCCCGTGGTGGCAGCTGGACAGACAGGGAGGGAGTAGTACCTGTGCCATTGACGTCGTATTGTGCAAAAGCACTGATGAGTTCAGACCTGTGAGCATAGATCTTCTCTCGTAAGGACTTTAAGGCAGATGATTCAATTGTACCTACCCTAGGAAGAAAAAAATCAGCAGATTATTAAAGGATTAAAATCCTCAAGCGTTTTATGCTTTTCAACATTCATTATAAAATTTTTCTATCTTTTAACACGTAGTATGTTTAGGGTCTAGTATATTTAAGTAGGATGACCCAAAACCCACTAGAACACTGGAGGCGGGGGAGGAAGACAACATTCAGGGGGGAAAGAACCCAAAACAAAACTAAAACCAACAATGCTCCATAAGAATAATCTGAGTTTATGAGATAATTGAGTTTATGCCAGTAATTCTAAGCTTCTTTCCTTTAGTAATCTGACCACAGTACTCGGCATGGCAAAGCTGTCATGATAAACTTTTGAGACTCAATTCATAACAGGATTTGTCCAGATTAACACTGCAGCCTTAAAGCAGACAGGTGCAGGCCATTTATGAGTCCCTGACAATTGTCTGTTCTAACTGCTTACCTCATCTAATTACCTTTGGGAGTTTCTCAGGAAACCGTTAGAGCACTTAGAACGTGTTTGGTCTACTGTACTGATTTTTAAATTGTAAACCAGAAAATCAGGGAGAACCCAGGAAAATGGACGCCTTCAGTTACTCAGTCAAGCTCTAGATTTGTGGCAGGTACGCTCACACGTGAGGTGAGTCCACACTCACTGCATGCAATGCACAGCTTTACCTCTCGCAGAGATTCTTCCTGCGCGTGTACTTGCTGACTTGGTACTGCACAAACCGAGGGGTCAGTTCGGGATTCAGCTTGATGTAAGCGCCCCGGTTACTGCCCTCTTCGTAATAGTTGGAGGCAGAGAATATGGTGATAACCTGAGATAGGAAACAAAGAAACTGGATTGGCCAGAACAGCTCTTCTTGACACTGATTTCTGAAACGGATCTCAGAAAAAATTCCAGGTTACAAAATTATGTGTCTACATATAAAACTGTGTCATTCACCAAATTGCTCTTGCCTTTTGAGTCAGAGCTCTGGGCCTTTATTTTTGACCTGTCAGATTTCAGAGGGCAGTGAGCTAGAACATGCTGTTTAACAGAAATCTCTTTCTCAGAGAGACCTGGTTTTCAGGATTCTTGTCAGCCTCCCAATACAGCATGTAAGAGAGCAGGGCCAGAAGAGAAAAAAGTTAAAGGCTTCTAGAGCCTTAGAGCCTCTCTTGAACTGTATTTACACACAACTCTTCTCAGGGATTTTGCTGATGTCCCTTTGTTTTCATGTGAGTAATAACCTGGTCCCCACTCCCTAAAGCTGTAAAGATTTTTGTTACTCATAACTCAGTAATTTGTTGTAACATCTATCTAGGACAAAGATCCCCCAAACCCAGTTTAACAAAGTCACTCTCTTTTTTTGTAATAAATTTTGCAGACAAATCTACTGTGGATGTTCCTGTGAAATTCACAGGAGAATTCTACTTTACATGGAAGCATCTTACCTTCCCATCATGACTGATCTCATAACCTTCAGGCTTAAATTCATGAGACCTGATGAGCATCTTCAGATTATACCTCTCAAACAGCTTGGCAGTGACATCGGGACCAAAGTAACAGCCTCCTCCTCGACACTTGTTTGGTGTACAGCCATTTTGGCTTCTTGGATCACTCCACAGAATGTCAAGGATCTATAAAAAGCAAACTCAAGCAAGTGAGGACTGATAGTAGGGGCAGACTGACAAGCTATGGATATCTAAAGTCCTGGCCAGAGCAAAAGCCCCACAGTACAGGGAGAAAACACATCCTAGCTAAAATGTAGGTCTTGGGTTTTTTCCTTCCTTTCAGGAGTGTATTCTTTTGGGCTGAGACTTTCTTTCTACTTTTTAAGAAATATTATCTAGATTTTGGATTAATTTTTTTTTTCAGATGAGATACCTTTTTAGCAATGGACCTCCTTTCACAGCTGAGGTTTTCAGACTTGGGCAGGTGCATCAGGAGCAGTACCTGGGCTATTTCAAAGAGAACAAAAGCTGCCTTCTTCACATATAGGTAGGAGAGGCAATTTCTATTTCCCAGCACAGACTGGATAACCACATGGGTCAGTGGTTTTACCTATGCTTGGTAGTACCTGCTCTCAACATAATAAGGGTTGCCTTTGGCTTTATTGTCTTCAGTTAGCTCATGTTTCAAACCAACATTTTACATATCAGCATTTTAGCAGGGTTCAGTCATGAAGATGAATTATCATGGTTTAACTCTAGTCAGTAGAAAACATTAGTCAAAATGTGTTTGTTTAAACCTTGCTGGGCAAGGTTTGCACTAACATATTCCACTTCATGTTTGTGAGCATGCCTTAGTGGATGCTTGATTAGCTGGGGGAGTGTCAGATTTGGGGGGGAAAGGAGGCCTTGCTTGTGCCCATTGTGTTATTTTGTAGGTCAGAGAGGTATGTTGGGAAATCAGATTTTCAGAAAAATTAAGCTTTCCAAGTTGTCACAATTTATTACGGTATAACAAAAGCTCCATATTGGCTCTAATATTCAAGAGGAAATGAACAGCCAGAGGACAAAACCTTCCCACTTCTGAGTAATCTGCCTGTAGGTCTCAGGAGCTGGGTGGCTTTTTTGGGCTATATCACATTCAGCTGCCAAAAGCACAGCCAAAAAAGGTGCTTTATCTCACCAACAATTGTGAAGTCTGTTTAAACCGACAACCAGTTCTGTACCAACAGATCCAACCACATGAGGGCAGGCAAACCCATTTCGTACTGAGCAGTTTCCTCCTCCTAACGGCTAAGAAAAGAAAACCCTAGGAAAATTTTACTTGTAAGGTATAAAATACCAAGCCTTTATTACCAGGTCTACAAAAAGCATCCAAAAGGCTACTAGGTATCTAATACACTCCTTGTTTGAATGACTGTTTTCTTAATAATAGACAGTTCCCTCAGACTCATAACCACACTGCCTGAACAGAACACCTGCCGAGTTTGTGCGGGAGGGGTTTGGTATCAGTGTGTCTTTGGTTTCACCTACTTGTTTCCATTCCTTCAGGGCGGGGTCTGGAGGCAAATTTGAGCCTGAAGGCTCAGTGGAGCCCGATGAAGAGATGTGTTGTGTCTTCCCTGCAACATGCTGGTTGGCAATGTGTTTGCTGGGTTTGGTCGTGGGAATTCTCTTCTTCGTTTCTTCCTGTCTGTCTGTCACTGACTTTGGTGGCCGCATCAAAGATTTCAACTTTAAGAAAAAAAAGTTACCACCACCACAACAAAAGTTGCTACAGAGATGCTGGCTAAAAGGCACATCAGCTCATGTTTCCTGTACTCGGGAAAACTCAATGAGAGTTCAACTAATGTTAACTCTTACAATGTCCTGAATTCACAGGTTTGGGAGAAGCTGCAGATGTTTGGCACTTGCAGAAATTTTGCTTTATACCTATCAGTAACCAGGCTCTTCAGAGCTGCTTTCATATTCTTACCCAGACACACAGACTCATTCCAAACAAAGAACAAAGTCAGTCTGAAGGTCTCACTATACAGCAAGTAGAGCCTGGGCTCAGGGAAGACACTTCAGTGCCCAGCTTCCCTGGAAACAAAATATATATTCATATTGTACTGAAGGTGAAACTCCATTCACTTCTGTTCTGACACAGTACATGCTGTTAGATTAATTTGGCTAAAATAAATAGAATATCAGAAAGACAGCAGTGAAAGTGATGAAGTATTACAACAGGCCTTATACTGTTAAATAAAATTCCTCCAACATGCATGGGCATTTGCTTTTTTGGAGTGGTGTACTATGGCTCCATGGATGACCATTAATATGGACTGTTCTTCAGGGAATGTCTTCTCATTTGAAATACTCTCATACTGGCTTATTTCCAGAACAAAGCCAAAATAAACCCCAAAACCAAACCATCCAACCAACCAGCGAAACCAAGAAACCCAAACCAAAACAAAAAAACCCAAACCGAAAAACCACTCACCAATAAAATATACACAGTCCACAGACGCCCGAATTTTACTCTTTAACAAAGAACAGGACTAATTCTAAACAAAGTGCACAACACTGGGTTATTCTCCAGAGCACTGACCAATATTTGAGACCTGTCAGCTGCCAGCTGTACCAATTAAAATACATCACTTGGCCTTGAGTGACACCGCCCTGGGCTGTGGCCCACACATGTCTCATTAGCAACTCTCTCCTGTGGCAGCAACTTTGACCTGTTAATTCTGCATTTTACAGATACTGCCTCAGAAACGTGCAGAGCTGAGCCCCGGTGAAAGCATGGGCAGAACATGGCTCACAGTTAGGACAGCTCTATCTGTAGTTAGGCACCGAGTTTTAGTGCACAGTGGTACAGCCAATGGAGCCTAGATGCCAAGGATCAGAAGTGTTCATGCTCTTTTTCATATGTTTGAAAAAGAGACACAACTGACTGCCCTGTAAAGCATTTATTTCTGCATTAGAAAATATGAGGATGACAGAAATAGCTCTAGATTCCACAGACACTGATGATGGGGTACACTAAGTTGCTCAAACATTGGTCTCCTATGCCATCTGAGATGCTCCACTATGTCTGTGAATTAGTCTGAGGGGGATGCACACAAATCTGGCCTAAAGGGGACTGGTGGAAGAGACCTATAAAGAAAACTTTTTTCAGAGGCAGGCAAAGGCCAGAGGCGACATCCCTAGCCTATGGGGCACTTCCTTCACACATGTCTCAGGCACTGGAGACATGGGCCTGAGCAATGATCTCCATCAGATTCCCTGGATTTCCATTGACTATAAAGAGTCTCAGCACCCTGATCAAAAGCAGACATCTTGATTTAGTTATCCAAATCGAGACCAAATCCCACACCACTTTCCACTGATTTGAAAGATCTGTGTTTGCTCACCATTTCAGAAAAAAAGCATGAACATTTCTGTCTTCTAAATCCATAAAAAGCAGTAGATTCTGTTTTATCAAGGCCAGTTCTTGAAGTATGATCCTTCTGGAAAGGCTCTCCCACATGTACAACGCTCAGCTGCTGCCAAGGGAGCGCCTCACAGGTGGAGAACTTCCCCTACGCAACAGATGGCAGAAGCACAGCCCCAGGACAAAAGGCGGTGCAAGAAATACGTGGCTAGATTGATTTCTAAAGTCTTTGGAAATGCCAGAGAATCAAGTAGTTTTCATACTTTCTGGCTAATGTGTCATCACTGCAGGAGGAGGCATCTAAAGTGGTTTTAGCTATTTTAAGGTCAAAAGACCCATGTTATGCAGAGAGCTAAACAATTGGCTCTCAACACCTACTGCAACCTTCTTCCTAGCCCTGATTTTGAAGAAAAATTGAACTGTTATTTTTCTTACATGCCTTATACTGCTGCCATTTCCTTCCCAAATGCAAACATCTTGATCCTCGCATTTGTACTGCAAAATTTTTAAAAGAAAATGAAACTACCCTCACATGATTACGATCTCTTACCTTATTTCTCTCAAGTGCATTCAGAAAATCCAAATCTGTGGTGTCTGAAATCCCCCCATGTAGGATAAGAACTTTGCTGTCAATTATAGTGGCAAGGGGAAGCCAGCTAAAGACATCTCGCAGAAGACACAAAATCTGTTTCCAATGGTCCTGTAAAATAGACTCTTACATGAGATCCTATTTCTGGCAGATTCTGTTGCTTCCAAGTTCAAGACTTTGCTGAAGTGTCTGCTACAGTTTATATGAACAGTGTTGTCCAGGTGATATCCTGAACTGCAACCCTGACAAACATGTTCTGACATTTACTTTAGGGCCATTCAATTGCCTCTATAGCATTTAGATTTTCTTTCATGTTCACCTCTTATTGTGTTCTTGATTGGTCTTATGGATGTTACTTATTTCATTCCATAGATGTCTGGGCATAAAAGACTAGCACTTAAAATTGTTTTGTCAGTTATTCCACTGATAGGCCAAAATAATTTCAACTACATCACTAAAGTAATTCTCTGCTACGGCTTAATAAACTGCTTGGAATCTTCCTTGTTTACACAGGTTTCATTTTACATGTGCAAGACTACAAAAAAAATATAGGGGAAGGAGGAGGACTCTTACCTTGTACTTCTTCGAAACTTCTTTTGTGAAGCCATATCTGAAAACAGGACAGTATCATGAACTGGTTTTCAGTATGCCCCTTCTGCAGGGTTCCCTGTGCTATGGTGTTTTCCAGGAGTTTTATAGCCCCCTTTTTCACCTGCCATTCCATCTCACCTCAGCTGAAATGTGCTTTCCTCCACTCTGTCTTGAGAATTGAGCTAAACTGGTTTCTTGTACAGAGGTCAGGAACAGAATCCAGCCCAATAATAATTAAGAGGCCTTTTTGCCAGCTCTACCTTTTAGATACCAGAGAGAAATTCCAAAGGAACCTAACTGATGATGGGCAAAGATTCCCACAAAACCTTCATAGAGTTTCTGTCCTAAATACCGTATCACCATAGGATCATATCATAGAATGGTTTGGGTTGGAAGGGACCTTAAAGATCATCTCATTCCAACCCCCTGCCATGGGCAGGGACACCTTCCACTAGATAAGACTGCTCAGAGCTTCATCCAACCTAGCTTTGAACATGTGACTTTCTTAGACAATGTCATCTGTCATGTCTTTCCCTCCAAAACAGACAAGGATTTTGATACCTCTTTCTTTTAACACCAAGATATCCTTCATCAAGGGGCATTTTCACAACACTGAGCTTTCAAATTTACCAATGGGTAGCACTGCTAATGAAAATGCCCAGAAAAGAGTGATACACAGGAATACATCTGTGCACTCCATACCATCACAGACTTAGTATTTTCTACTATTTTGAGTATGAATTTTCCTACCTTGTAGATTCAGTAACTGATCTTGGTTTATGTTCGTTGTTTTTTGGAGTGTTTTTATTAAGTGCTGAAAAAGTAACTATCATGTGAAACTGATTCTCTTATGTGGATCATTAACAGGACTTGACTATGGGCCTCTAACCCAGGTGCTAACACAGAGGTCTGTGTTAAAATAGCAATACATCCTGTGTGCACACATCAAATGATCCTAGAGGTACAGCAGGTTACCCACCAGTCAGTCACCCAAAGACTTTCTGGGGCAGCTTAGAATTGTAGGGAGTAGGACTGAGGAGTTCTCGCATCTGTGAAGTGATTTTGTCTCCAAGTCACACTTTGACTACAGCCAGAGCCACTGTCTGTGCTCACTCCCTTGGCAGCACCGCACAGTTGAGTGCAAGTGTCTGTGTGAGATAACAGGGTGTCAGCTTTCCTGCACTGACACCTCCAACTAATGAAGCTCCACTGAGCAGAAAGTAGGATATTTACCTGCCCCTTCTGTTTGAGAAGTGACATCTTAGTTCAAAGTTTACTAAAATATCAGTTTTAGCTAAATATGTTCTTTAAATAAAATATCATCCTTCCATCTGTCCTTCCCCAATTTTGATACTCTGGACGCTGCTCTAAACCCTCTGACTTCAATGGATTATGATTAGATCAAAGACAAGAGATGATTCCCATTCAAAAGTCTGTGTGTAGTGAGGATGTTCCTTCCCCCCACACACACTAAAGAGGCAAAGCTACGTCTGACTACTTAACAAAACATTTCTGTTATAGGGTGCCAGAGTGGCTAAAGTAGCACTCAAAAGCTTAAACATTTCTAGAGAAAGGGCAGATACTACTTGCCCCACCCCCAAAATCTACCTCAGGTTCATGATGTAGTCTTCATGGTTTCCTCTATTCAAGTGTAAATCATTGGGATAGATAAGAAGAAATGCAAATAGGATTATAAGTATTTCCATAGAATTTTTCCCTCTGTCGACAAAATCACCATTAAAGACATAGCGGTTTTGTTCTGAAGGCAGACCATTCTGCAGAAAGAAAAAAAAAAAAAAAAGAGGGGAATTTAGAGAGGCTGCTATGCTACTTTAATAAAGGAAATAGCATTTAAATGAGATCCCATTGCTAGAAATTCTGAAAAAAACATCCTGCATAATACAGAGATCTAAAATGCAGCATTTCTTTATTTCCACTGCTTAGAATAAAAACGTCCATATCAGACAACCTGAGCCATTAGAGAAGAGATGACCTCTCTAGCTGTTCTTATGATGCCATCTCTAACCCTTTCCTCTACCTATTAAATTAAATTGAAAGGGACCAAAAGGAACATCAGTCTTGTAGTAAAATATAGAGTTTTTGTTAATGCAACTGTTGCCAGGAAATTATGCACTTGCAAACAGAAGGGAGTCATTCACTTTGAAAGGAAGATAAGAAATCCATGAAAAATTGTCTTCTGATGTAAGCTTGAATGGATTTCATGCATTTAAATTGTTTGCAGTGTATGCTTCCAAAACTCCTGAGAAAGACTATAATCCAGAGGATACAAAATCTTAAGACAGAACTTTGAAGAGTTTGATTTCAGTTGCTTTAATCCTGAAAGCACTACTTGAGTTTTACTCATGAGGGCCAAGATATACTTGAAAGCTCACAAACTTGAGAGGCTCTACATACAGGTATTTCTTACCTTATTTTTTTTCTGAAGATACAGAGAAATGCTTTATTATAAATGGTGACTTACTAAAAACAAGTATTTTGAACTGATGATATGTTTTATTAGATTAGTTACCAACACATCAGTGGGTGACATCAGCTTACAGAAAATACAGCACCAACTGTATGTAGCTCCATCATTTCCAGTCATGAGTAACAGAAATAGTACTTTAACTTTGACTTGCCAGAAAAGGGAAACCTCTGTTTTCTCAATAGATATGCATAAGAAATATCAATAGAAAATCTATAAAATTACATTGTAACTGTGAAAGCCACTCTTAACAGGTTTGGCAGCATTGCAAGACATCCCACTTCTTGAATGTATCTACTGTGTCAGTGTCAAGCCTTTCTTGTGTTCCTATGGCATTGCTGGTGTAATGCCTTAGTGGGTTTATTGCAGGATGCATGATTTGGCCAGGGACTCAATGAAACCTGTAATTTGAGTCCATACAAGAATATATTTTTTTGTCCCAATCAGTGTCCTGTGCTTTCAGGATGCAGAAGTGAACCCTGGTCTCTCCATCCTGGCTGCTGTAAATACAGATTCCTTGGTTTTTGCTACAGCCTGTCCTGAGCCCTTTCCAAGTTAACTTGGAAGGGGCCTTTTCTTGCTCTGTGCTCACAGGAGTGGCAATGTATGAGACTCTGCTAATGCAGTGGGTTGGAGAGATTTTAAAAAGGATAGGATGGATTTCAGGAGTGGAACAGACAGCAGAAACTCAGCAGCAGTTTCCGGAAAGATAAATAAATAAAAGCTTTGCCTTAAAACCAATAGAAATGTGAATTCACCAGCAGATTGTGAGTATACACACAACCACTCTAACTACAGTCCTCAACCAAAGACAGATCTACTGGAGCAACTCTCCAGACTTTATCACCCTTCTTTTGGAAAAGTTTGTGTTTTAAACAAGTTTGGTTTGGACTTCCAAATTCAATGTGACATTTTAGTTTTGTTCCACAGTCATGCAGGTTCCTTTTCTGTGGTTTTGACCAACGATGAGATCAAAACTAAATTAAAGGCTGTTGCAGCCTCAGAGAGGCAAACAAGGCCCTGTAATGATTAGCAACTTGCTGCTGGGCATCATTACCGTATCTCCTGGGTTAGTTATTAATTAACTTCCATTTGTTGTTGGTATTTTCTACTGCTTCAGGCTATTTCTATCTATAGCATCCCTTTAACAATCTAACTTAGCAATACATAATTTAAAATTCAAGTGTTTCAAGGAGTATCAGGAAACACTGTGATTTAATAAAGATTAATGTAGGGACTGAACGAACCTTACAAACTGGTTGTTGAGGAAAAATAAGTAACTGTCTTAGCTTCAGCCAAACCAGGTGTAAGGATTATACACCATCTGCAGCATTGTATCAATATGCTGTAGATTGCCAGCTCTGTGTGTTTGGCAGGGGTGGTTTGTGGAAGTGCTGTGACAAGCCTGGTCTGCATGCAGGCCTCCAGAATCCATTCAGCCCTGCACAGTCCTGTGCATACCAAGATCACTCCCATGGCACTGTTTAAGACTGCGCCCTCTTGTTTAAGGTAGTTCGTACCAACTCGGAGAATGAAATCCCTTCCAACCAAAAGAGAGTTTGGGAAGGAGAAAAAAAATGGATCCCAGAAGCTGACTGGGTTCACTGCTCATTTGAGTAAACTGCTCAGAGGGGACAGAAAATAGCGTAATTTAATTTGCTTCTAAATAACAAATCAGCTCTATCATATGCTCTCTATATTCTTAACTACTTTGAAGTGACAAAATACTTGTCCATTTTATTTGGTTTGGTGGAAGGGACTCCCCTAGAAGTTTAACAGAGAACAACTGGGTGTTATCTCTAGTCTGAAGTCAGGGGCAGTTGTGGCTCTGAATTTACTGAAGTCAGGATTAGAGTTGCTTTTTTTTTCTCTTTGTAACATCTGTTTGGCAGGGGCGAAAGAATCAGCATCTCTTTACTCCAAAAGAGTAAAATGCAGGCTGATTGTAGTTGTAAATACAATTATATCTAAACATTTATCTTCAAAATAAATTTCCCATTCCAGGTTCTGTGTATGAAACCAACATGTATTATGCTCTTATTCCAGTTTCAAAAAGAGAGCTAAACAACTAAAAGACTGCAAGCCAAGGTCCAGCTAAAGATGGTTGATTAATAAGAAAAGCAAAACTCTTTAAAAAGGTCTGCTTATACTTTAACTATACTTCAACAGACTTCAGGTATGCATTCACATTTACATTCAACAAGTGTCAGATGAAGTGTAAGAAAGCAGGAAGCAGGGGGAGAATTACATCATTTGAACACCTGGTTTAGCTCACTTCAGTCTCCATTCAGTGCAGATGAATGTGTAAGGATCTGACACAAACCCTTTACCCCTGGAAAGCTCAAAGCAGAGAGTACCTGCTAAATCAAAGGTGGTGATTCATGCTGAAGATAAATGTGAAACTAAATACACAACATTTTCTGCATCTTCAGTTAAACCTCCAATTGTGGAAAAGATAGCCTGGGGCTTAATTTGTTTTACACATCAGTAAAACCAAGCTCTGCTTTTTTAGCATGATAAAAAAGGATATGTAAAGGGTGCCCAAAGTACTTCTATTTTGTGCGGATCATGTGATTGCTTCCAAGGCTTAAAAAGCTTTTAAACAGCACTCTTTCTTGTTTCCTGTTAAAAAAACCAACCAAACAAAAAACCAAAAAAACCCCAAACCAAAACAAACAAACAAAAACCAAAACAAAAAAACCAACCCAAAACCAAACCAAAAAACCTGCAGGTATCAGTGGAAGGCCTAAAGGAAAGCTTCTGCATTTTTTCTTGAGAGTCAAAATGATCCATGGTGTAGTGTTACATAAGGGACTAAGTTAGCTCCTGATTTTAGCAGACTTCAGTCAATATGGATTTTAAAACAGTGGCAGAACTTTGAAGACTTTGCAAGGAGTCCTCTTAGGTTTTGGCTCAGGCTGCAGTTTAGCATTCAGGAAAATAATAATCTCC
The DNA here is from genome assembly GCA_013397975.1 of Machaerirhynchus nigripectus. Lineage (NCBI taxonomy): Eukaryota > Metazoa > Chordata > Aves > Passeriformes > Dicruridae > Machaerirhynchus > Machaerirhynchus nigripectus. Next base: position 284,262 of record VZRQ01002168.1, read on the forward strand.
TCGATCTCCTCCTTCACAGTGAGCAGGAGGCTATGAAGAAGGAAAAGCTCTGACAAAGACACCAACTTGTTCCAGGATTTGTGTGTGTGGTGTATGCACACCACATGAACAGTTCTAATGGTGATAAATCTATCACACATAAAATGTGTTATTAATAACAAGCCATAAAGTGAAAATGCTACATCTCAGAGTACTTACTTACCTTATAGAATATCAGCAAAAGATCATCCAGGTTTCCATGCAAATCTCCTACAGGAAACAAGAACATTTTTTTTTTAAATTTTGTCACAGAGAAGGAAGAAACTGGAATTACGGAACTGGAATTGGTTAGACCTAGTAAGTTTTTCCCCATGTTTTCCTTATGTATATAAACCCAGAAAATGTCACTAAAAGACATTTTGAAATATAACAGACTTCTACATACTAATGGGTTAAAATTTACCAAGTAGCCCTCTTTATACTGCACAACTGAACATGTTGCAGGGACAGGTTTCGTTTGCTACCAGCAGGAGGTGATGGAGAGTGTCAAGAACTGTCCATGCCTGTGTGCCTCGATGCTAAGGCCACGGGAATGACATACTGGGCCCTTTTTGAGAGGTGTGTTTGGAACAGGCAGGGGGATTTCACCCCAACACAAAGGATCACTGGAGCAGAGATTCCCTGTGCATCTGGACTGCATTTCATGCTCACAGAGCCAGACCCTCATGTCTGTGTCTCACCACCACAAAGCTGCAGAACAGTTTCAAAACCTATCTTGTGATAATAATGCTTTTACCACCAATGATTAGGAAAAGAGAAGTGACATTTTTACCCTGTGTATATGTTTTCTGGGCAAATTTTGATTAATTATGAGCCTGCTGAATTAATTCCAAGGGATCTTTCAAGCTATGACAGACATTCATGACGTATGTGGAAGCAAACATTTCAGGCATATATTTAATCTGCATTATTAATTTGAAATGATAAGAAATGGAGAGAGTGATACATTATTTTAAGGACATCAACTTATCAACAAATTTTGGACCAATTATGCTTAAAAATGGGTTATCTGTCTTCTGCAGAGGCTCTTTCTGGTTCCAAAAGTTTTTAGTTTCAGTACAGGACTGGGATCCCTTTAGATGCTGCTTACATAGTAAAAATGCAATACAAACATGAAGAGGAATGTTTGTTTAACAAGAACATGTTGTGCTGTGAACAAGCATGAATCTGTGTTTCCTTGGTTTGGAAAGGGGTCTTGCTGGTTTGGTTAACAAATAATTGTTTATACAAAACCTCAGTTAAACAAACCCTTTCCTGGCAACCAAACTAGGTTCATAACCACAACTTAAGAAACATTATTTGTTTTGCATTATTTGTTTCTCACAGTACCTCCCTAATACCACCCTACTGTTACACATAGCACACACTGATGGATGTCAGGAGTTATGTCACCATTATTGTTCTGTTTTGCAGCTACTGCATTCTGTGTCAAGCAAGGATACTGCATCCCATTATCCATAATTTACAAAAGTGTAACAAAATAGATGGGCAAAGAGCTCTTCGTTCTTTACTGTGTGACACATCATTTGTGAGACTAATTTGTTGGTTGTATAAAGACTTATCCATCCTCTTGGGCCTCCTTAGAGATGAGGGGTTATTATCATTTCAGTTTATTCTAGGTAGTCATGCTGTCAATGAAAGGTCTTTTTTGCAACACGTATTAAGCCCTCATTTAAAATCATTACAGAGTAAATTATGATTAAAATCATTAAAACCATTACTGAGTGAGGCCTTTTTCTGAGTGAGAGAAGAAAGAGGTGAGACTTACAGCTAGTGATCAAAATACTTGGTGACATTTTAGAGGTAGAAGTGCAGTATTTAAGCTGCACTGCAGTGTTAGCTGAATTAATACTGACTCATTCAGAAATATTAAACAAGAACAGGAAAGAGGAGGTGAGGGAATTTCTTAAAATATACTTATTATGACTCAGGAACTTTATTTTTGTTTGTTTGTTTGTTCCAATTTATGCATTTTTGGGGGAAAATAAATAAATAAAAATAAATAAATATTTTTTTAAAGGGCATTGAGAACTTTCTTGTAATGGCAAAATTTGGAAATGTCAGTATCATTCTCTAACCACTTAGAATATCAACCCAGAGCCCAAAGCAGTTATGCTCTCTGGCACCTTACCACAGACAGTTATCTCCTTGGAGTAGGAAGTTGAAAGATGGGTGATATTTGGCATCTCCTTGAGAACCCTCCTGGTTTCACTCAGTAGCTGCAGTACGTAGCGGGCATGAAGCAGCTGTGAGAAGAAAAAGCAGGTAGAGTAGGAAGACTTCTTCGAATTAGCAATAGGTCTGTCTGCTTTATTATTATCAGACATGTATTGCCAAAGTTATTTATAGTGCAGACCTCCAGACACGAATGGCCTAGTGCTTGGAATTAGGAGTGTTCAGAGCTTTGCTTTTGCTTCCCAGTGAATGGATATGGAGCCCTTACTGAATTTGTTTTACAGATTTTCCCACTTTATTTATACTGTACTGTTTCTACTCTTCCTATTTTTCAGAAACGATAAGACTTACAGAGCACTCAGAATCATTGCATAAGACCATCTGTTTAAAGTAACTGGGAAAAAAAATTAAAAGGATGTCATTCTAGATGTGAGTAAAACACAAACAAACAAAAAAATCTCACAACCTCCAAAACACAAGCTAACAAAAAAAACCCCCGAAGGCCATAAATGATTTTTCAGCAAATTGCAAATCAATGACAGGAAAATTCCAGCAAGGGCTGCCTTGGTAAAGGTTATCTTCCTGTTCACGGTGAAGAAGTTATAACAATGCAACATTAAAGCTTCCGGTCTTCTCCCCTAAAGTTTTTTATGAAAATTTTGTTAGTTGGTGATTTTTAAAGCTTTTAATTCCAGCAGATCTGAGGAATCTTCATAGAGGAGATAGTTGAGCTACAGAACAACTTTTCAAGATTCATGTTTTTAAGCAAACAAAAAGGCCAATTACATATGATAATTTTTTTAATAAAATGCCACCCATAGTAAGAGAAGGGAGAGTGGACAGAAAGGTGAAGTCTGGGTTGGCTCATTTATCATGTGCTTTATATTTGCTACTTTTACAATTAGCCTCCACAGAAAATTACTTGGGAAAAAATATTCTTATTTAGTAACTTAAAAAGCAAGAAAGACCCTTAACCTTAATGTACAGCAGACTGTTAAGCACAAATAATTACAAGTTCAAACAGAGCTGTGCCATGTAATGCCTCCCTGCTCCACCTTCATCTTGTGAGCAACAAAAGGGCTGGCTCAGGAATATAGAGAATGAGGGACAGCCTCCTCAGTTCCCTGGAAGCTGCAGCCTGAGCTCCAGAGATTTGTGTTATCACTGTGTTCTGCTACATTAGCAATACTTTATAGTCATTCCACTTTTATGGTGGAATCTTGCATCCCAAAATGAGGTGATTAACCCTTACACCTCAATTCCTCTAAAAGAATGAGGTGGGGGACAAAAGACAGAGGACCAAACAATGAGCACTTTTAACCCAGAAAAAGATCATTATTTTCTGTTTTAACTTAGGACACCTTGCCCAGTCCTGCACTCTCAATGAGAGCCCCTGCCTTGTAGCTGCTAAGGGTTCCATTTCATTTCACTAGTCCCTGTTTCCTCCCCAGTGCTGGAGCTGGTGGTCATGCAGCAAAGCAGTGAATCAAATCTGGGAACTCGTCTGTCTGAGAACTGTCTGCTTTCGATTTTATTGTGTTATCTTCCAGCCAGATCAATTTCCCAAGGCAGCTCACCATGCACATTTATGATTACACTGGGCTAACAGGAAAAAGTAATGGGATGTAAAAGAAGGGTGAAATATCTCTTTGGGCACCAGTTTAGCCTTACATTGGACTGTGGAACTACAACTTGACAGATGTAAAATAAGTAAAAAAATAACCAAGCTTATTGCAAATTACCTGTTCATTCCTGAAAGCATGAAGGAGAGCACTGGCATCTTCAACAGTAAGGGGGAATGAGAGTCGTGGTCCATTATAGGAGTCTGGAACATCAATCTTCTTTTCAAATTCTTTTAAACATAAGCCTTCATCCACCACCTGAGGAGCACTAGGGCTGGTGAAAATTTGAGAAACTGGAACAAGAGGGAAGAAAAACAAAAATGTAGAAACTTCACCAGTTCCCCATAGAGCTGTATCAGCATGGCCAGAACTGGTTGAATGTAACTGCTTTAACTGCTGCAGTATTACAGTGGCTGACTCCTGCCTCCTGTAGCGGAAAAGCTCCAGGTCTCCAAGGATTGTTTCACAATACTAAAACCAACCATCCAACCAATCAACCAAAACAAGGTTAAAAAGAGGTGAAAACTCTTCTGACTGCTGGTAGCTGTGGTCAGGGTGCAAAACATTTTGCACTGAAGTTGTGCAGCAGTCTGCTCACATAGGTAAGAGAACCATCACCTGGTACAAACTTCCTTCTCCTTCTCCCTGATGGAAGGGGACACAAAAGTCATGGCTGATCTTTAATGACCATCATCTGTTTAAAGTTCAATATTACACTTTTGATACAGGTTTTGGAGATTCACTTCTATGGCTTTTATTGTCTACTTAAAAATTTTAGACTAAATACCAGCAAGTCAGTGATTATTTCAAAAGTCACCAACAAAATTCTATTTATTCATATTCATAGCTAGGAAACAGTGCCAGCTTTTGGTTGGCTGCCATAAAACTATTGGGTGAAATAAAGTAAACAAAAACAGAGTGGTGAAAGTAGAGCATAGTGTCTAATTTTCCTGGAACATGGAGAAAGGAGGAACACTGCTAATTGCTTCAATCCAATATCTTTCTTGACATAACCTTGAAATGTAACTGACTGATGAGCAGATTTCAGTGTTTTCTTCTTGCAGATTGTCTTGATCATATATTATTCTAAAAGAGAGAACCAGGCCCTAAACAAAAGTGTTCTAGCAAATGCTGCTGCTGAGTTGCTCTTGTGAGATGATTGTTGTAAACACTTTTTTCTGGGCTACGGGTGAGTTTTCTGTAACCCTGATTTCCTGCAACTGCAAATAAAAATGTATTATTTACAGCCATGTAGCTGTATTATTTATTGCTGATTTACAGCTGACCTGTAGCTGTGACTCAAAACTCGCCGTAGCCAAAACCAGCATGTGGTCTCCTAAATGATGAGATTCATAAAGGCCAACTTGTCTTGCAACTGGATAAAATCCATATTAAAGAAATAAATTGATAAAAAATTAATCTGGATTTTCAAAAGTCCCCTTTTACTATCAGCGCTTCAGCTGTGAGCTGATTAGCACATTCAGTGCTAATGCAATGTTATACTCAGCCATGTAAATGGATTAAGGCATCAAGTAACAGCAAGGTGCTCAGGGTGCACTGTTTCCACCAAGTACAGTTTGATTTGCAGTCTTCCACCACAGTTACAGCTTTGTCTGGCTGGACACCAGAATGTCACAATAGACTGAAATTGCTGATTCCCACATAGTGATCAGCTAAGCACATTTGCACCAGTTCTTGCTTCAGCTCTAGCAGCAGGTCTCTGGACAGTATCTCCCTGTGTACCCTACTTCCCAGGAAGTGGAAAACTGCACAACTAGCTCCTCAGACCACCCAAATTCCTGATTTTTTGCCTGTTCTAACCAGCTGTCCTCATCTGACATGACTCCTCCAGAGTCAGTGATCTCAGCGCTTCAAGCCAGGCAGACACCTGCCTATGCCTGCTCTTACTCCTGCCTACCCTTCCTGCACACAGCAGGCCACCCATCCATCACTTTACCTCTGAACATGAACTTGCCTTCCTCACAGACTTGCTTCCATTTTGGCACATGCTGAGGCTGGGAAACCCAATCTCTTTCGCTGTAGGGCGTATCTCTGCAGAGTACATCCCATTTTCCACTTCTGGATGAGTTGTCAAAAGCCAGTCACGGTCATTACCTTTAGAGCGTGCTTACGGCTCCTCAGCCAGTCTTTCAGCTGGATTTTAAGGCTTCTTCCTGCACAGCATGATTGTCCCATCTCTGAACAGTCAGTAATGGATGACCTAACGCAGCCTGGGTATCACTATGCTGGCCAGAGAGTACCCCAGCTCACCACATGCCCCATGCAGGACTAATTCTGAAGGATTCAGCACCCCTCACATTTTCCTTTTCTAGTTGAAGCTGTCAAGGCTCTTTCAGCTCATGCTGAAAGACAGGGATGAAAAGTCTGCCTGGTTCAGGCCCACGTGTCAAGACAGAATGAAATGCCCTCTGCCAGCATCTGCATCTCTCCACTGACTTGAGGGAGCACAGGCAATGACCTGCTTTGTACTCTGACACCAGAGGTCAGGGAGTTGAGCCTTCACTATTAACAGAGCCCACACTCCTACCCTACAGCTATATTCCATGATAAACACAAAGGCCCAGACCTAGGTGGAGTCATTTTGGCCACAGAAAGTCCAGGGACCTGATTCTCCTGACAAGATCACCTTCCCAGGGGAGTTGTTAGAGGCAAGTCAAAGCTGCCACTGCCAAGGATGTACTCACAATCAGGGTAACCTGGAATCAGCTACTTCTGTGGCTCTGAAATCAGTTCTCTGTTCTGTCACCTTCTCTGTGCCTTCAGCCTGACAATTGGGGTACCTGAGAGTACCTCTGGCTCCTGAGAAGTGCTCTTACATATGCCAGATACTGATCCACAGCCCTCAGGTCAAAGCCAAATGGACACTAAACCTACAAAGAGGAAGGAGGGGGTTTCTATAACACTTCAAACGTTTCTTCTTTCACTCCATTCCTGACACTACAAACTGCAAGCAGCTATAGCTTATACCCCATTGCAAGAATCACTCTGTGCAAAACATCTTGGAAGGGTGTTAAAGCTGTAAGGGAGGCATCATGGGGAGTGAAACTGCAGAAAACAACACTTTTTTTTTTGTTCCCCTTTGAAGGAAGGCTCCAGGAGGTGCCCTGGTGACCTTGAGAGGAACAGGCTTAGATTCCTAGTCCCACCATTTCTCCCAGGATGTGTTTGCAGTCTTCTCACCCTCAATGTGCCCATAAAAGAGTGAGTAAATGGGTCACCTCTTGCTGGAAAGGCAGTTTCCAGCTTTCTCTGACCAGAGAACTTTCCATTGAAAGCTGAGAAGGTAGGAAGATTTTTTTCAGGAAACAAGGGAGAAAAGTGTAAGGTAGAAAAGGTTTTTATTCTTATTTTCCACAAACCCTTGCAAAATAGCCTTTGATAAGAAGCAGAACAAGACACTCAGCTATATAATATCCCAATCACAAACTACACTGACATCTTAAGGAGAATGAGAGGATGAAAAAAGCTTTAGGGTATAACAGATAAACAATCACATCAAAAGCACTACTCTGTTAATGAGATGGCAGCTGCTTTCTTTCTTGGAAAAACATAATCTGCAAAAACAGATTAAAAAGAGGGAAGTAACAAGATTAATAGTGGAGACTGAGTGGTTTATAATGTAAGGAAAACCACAGATCACAAAATTTTCAGGTAACTTTCTTATCATACTGAGAAGAACAGGCAACCTATTCTCTGGTAAGAATATTATATACTGTCTTCTTGGAGACAGCTTTTGGACCACATGCAATCACTCTAATTTAAGTGAGCACACACTGATGGAAAAAAAAAGCACCAGAGAATTGCGGGTTTTGGGAAATGCTTGAGAATAGCAAAGTCAATTTGAAGCCTCTCTGGGTGTTATGTTTATGTTCACGGTGGTTCATATCTTAAGATGATGATTCAGCAGAAGTGGAAGCAGTTCTTTAGGAATCCCTCTATTCAGCACTGATCTTGCTTACATCAGTGGGGCTAGCATGGGTGCTGGAAAGGTCACTGCCAGGGGCAAGCAATCAAGAGCTTAAAGCAAAGAACGCACACAGCAGCCAGTAGTTGGACAAAATAATCACAACCCACAAAACAGACATTTGATATGCGATTCCTCAAAAAAAAAAAAAACAACTAAGTCAGCTCCTTTGCAAGGCAGCCTGGACCATCTCTTTACTAAACATACACCAGAATTTTTTGGTTTTGTTTAGGGTTCTGGTGTCTGTAACACATGGTGTTAGAAAGGGGGAACAAACTAAGACAAAAATAAAGCCTTTGGAGCAGTTATCAAGTCTTAACAACATCAGTCCTAAAAGATGGAAGTTTTAAGCCAGCAAGAAAAAGGGATGCTTTACCATAAACCATATACACTTTATCATGTGTTTCAGCCTTAACCACATCTGCAATTCCCAGTATCTACAAGACAAAGAAACAGGTCACCTGTGCAGCGGTGATGAGGGCCCACAGGACCCTCCATCTCCCTCCCTGTGCACAGGTGAGGCTTGGATCTCCACCTGCACATGAATATATGCGTGAAGCATATGTTCATGTGCACATGTGCTCTGCACTGAGCCCTAGCAAGTCCTGAGCCCTAGCAAGTCACCTAAGACACCTCACCTTTGTTCCTTCTGTCAGCAGACACAGTTAATAAAGATGGATAAATCATATCTATGACAAACAGCTGAAAAATTCCATTTTTGTATTAAAAATAGAGATTAACAATATTTTTCCAAATCTCAGACCTAGCACTACTGTTTTCTTTCCCATTCAGGTGGAAAAGCTGAACAGAGGTGCACTATCAGCATGAAGAAGTAGATGAAGGGAGCAGTATCTGATATTCTTTAAGTTTGCCAATTCCTTCCCAGGAAGTTAAATGACTAAAGCAGATTTTTTTTCACAGAATATGGCAGTAATGGAAAAAAAAATCAAAGGAAGGACTGTTGTATCATCTGCCTTGACTTTGGAGCAAGATTCAAACGTAATTTATTTTTCTGCAGAGCACAGAGAGCATTAGGCACTCTAAAGTGTTTAAGAGAGAAAAATTGCCATTTCTACCGGTTGTCATTAGAACACTGAACCACTTAAGGTTTTGATGGTGGTTTTATCTTGCTATCAAAGTATCTTGCGCAAATTTTAATTGGAATAACCCGTGGCTAGACCAGATGAAAGAAAAAGGGCATTCTCTTGTAGTGCAGTAAGAAGGGGACAGCCTCATTTTTAACTCTACTGGGATTAGATCTATTCCGAATTTGTTCAGGGAAGTCATGTTTGTTTTCTGGACTTAAGAATCACTTTTTGTCCTTCTGCTGAGCTTGACCTCAAAAGTAAGTTATGTCCAAGGATCTCAAAATACTTCAAAAATTAAAGGGTATTCCTTGAATTACTGAAGCTTAATTGAGATGGTTTCTAAAGAATTATCTCCAGCAGTTTAAATTTATTTCATTTCTTATCATTCACATACTGATACATATTGCAGTGAAATCTAGAACAAACTATATTAAAAAGTGGTCCAGAACTGCCAGGGGGAGGGGGCGGGAGGGGGGGGGAAAGAGCAACCTCTTATGATTATACCTGCCTTAAACCAGCTGAACACAATCTTTCTGAATACTCACATCTCACATCTTAAGAAAACATGCATAGAAAGCTGTGAAAACTGGATTCTGCAGGAAGGCAGTAACATGTAAGAAAGCACCCTGGGCACCTCTGAATATTCTCATAAGGACAACAGGCACCTGTTCTGACTTACTGACTGCTTTAACTCACTGAGTAGATAGTGACAATGCCAAACACTTAGAGGATCAAATTCATATTACAGTATTTGGGACATCAAACCTCAATCCCAGCACATGCTATAGGCTGTAAATATCACATTGAAAATTAACTTTCCTCACATCAAGTTTTTCAAACAGAATCTCCATATTCCTTTTTTTTTTTATCCTTACCTGAATCAGGATGTGTACAGTGATCCAGCATGAATGTAAAAAAGTTGGATAGCTGAGCATGAAAAAAGAAAAGAACAAACACACTGATCAGTTTAGGTGATCCAACCATGCATTAACATCTTTCTTACTCAATTACTTGCAATTTCCCATTTAGGGGGATCTAAGTCACCACTGTATATTCCCATAGCATCAGCCTGTAATAATGACACAGTTTGTGTCCTACTACAAAAATAGCTCCCTTTCCTTCTTTGCTATGAATTCACAATTGAAACTTTATGAATACATAAAATGTTTCAGGACTGTTTCAGTGCTGCTGACGTTTTTGGGCGTAGTTGATCTTGCCCACCACGCAGACAATTTGCCTAGGCTTCCTCCATAGTCCATAGAAATAACCGTTACAATGCACTGAACTGACTTGAGACACAGATGCTAGGATGAACACAAAGTTCCTGTAAGCTCCAAATTTCCTGTATTGACCCTAAAGGAAGCCTGGGCTGACATGCTGAAACACTGATATCTCTGTTGCACATGCGTTGCCTCACAGACACAGTTTAGATCACCCACGGTGATCTGCAAATGACCTGCAATCCCTGGCTAACAGAGCTGCTATACAGGCACCTATACCCTAGATATGCTGTATGGGCAGAATGGTGTCCTGGTGCCCATGTAGTTACATCCATCTGTATGTCTGTGTATGAATACACACAACTTAGTTCATGTGTCAGGCAGGGAAATGTTTTTATTAATCAGGACCCAGCTTTGTAGGAAGAAATCACCACATACCCATTTTATTTGTGCAAGCACAGTCCTGGAGATAACATAACTGCTTATACAGGAAGAATGGAAGACTACAAACCTGTAGTTGATCCTGTTCATCAGCATATTCGATTGACTGAAAAATACTGAGGGAATAGCGGCGCCTCATCTCCAGCCGGGCCATCGTAAAGCGGTACCATTTCTGGATGAGGATTGCAGCTCTAATGACTGTCAAAACAGAAAGCAGTAGGGTACACATGGAGGCAGGGTAATCTACAAGGAAAACACGCATGCTGCCTTTCCAGAATTTTGCAGATGACAAATTCAGTCCATTGTCAACAATAAGATGAAACCCCGTAAAAGTGAGACTGAAAAAAATACATGATGTCTTTATTGTTTCTTTCTTTAGACACAGATCCCAAGCTGGCTGACGTGCTCAGGCCTAAGTTCATAGTAACCTTCCCCATTTAATTGTCTTGAAGACAGTACCCAGGTAAGAAGTCAGTCATGTTCAGCTGATGGGCACTATATGGGTTTTGAGAAGGTGAGGAAAGGAAGAACAGTTTGGCCTATCAACAGAGTGTATTTCTTTATCAAGCTGCAGTAAAAAGCTTTGATTTTGCAAGCTGCAACATGAAAAACCATGTAATGACCTTATTTGCAACAGCCTCTTCTATCAGAAAGTTTTTGCCTGCAGAGCTGCATCAGCAAGCCAGCAAAATTCAAATCCTAGGATAAAAAGTTAACAAATGGTATTGAGGGGCAGAATAGGTTGCTTAAAAAGATAAGCCAAAAGGCAATCTTTGGCTAACTTGGTTAACAAAACAACACTCACTCCAAAAACTCCATGCAACATGCCAGAAGACCATTTTTGACTATGTGCTGAATATGCATTCCACTCAGCATTTTAAGAAGCTGTGTCTACTGTTGTCTCAGACTGGAAAACTGCTGGAAACTTCACTGAAGGACAGTCATCAAGACTGCAGGCTGGAGCAAAAAGCCTGCTGCCTACAGGCCTCATTCATGCCAGAAAATAGCACATTCCTTTAACTGCTCAGATGAAAGCTTATTAAGCAGAGCAACATCAGGTGGCACAAAGAGGTCCTGGGGTAGACACTGTCCTGCACTGCAAAGCAGTAAAGAAAAGCTCTGTACTACAGGGACAACAGTTTACACCAGTTAGTTATTGTAACTGATCTCAAATACCAGGAATTTTTATACTAGGATGAGTGGAAACTGAGTGAGAATTATTTTTTTCTTAAACTGATAGTTATGCAGGTAAGGACAAACATTAATGGAAAAGTGATTCTATTATTAGATGTATAACATTAAGGAAACCTTTTCGTAAAAATGCTTACAGATGCCATAACAAGATGCTGTTTGCTTATTTTACCATTAATGAGTACACAGTATAGTTAAAGTGGTAAAATTTTGTAGTCTAGACAAGACCAAAATCTATAAAGACTCCCATCCTGTAGATACTGCATCCATCCTAGAAAAACCCTCCTGCCTGGAGGAAATGTGATCCTTATATGACTAAGAGCATCCTTCAGACCCTACAAAAACTGTAAGATCTCTCTTATTTTCTGTCCTTTCTGGAAATCTCCACCACTACAGACCTGAAAGCCTGACACATCACAGCAAGGCTGTCACCAACATTTCTATTTAGAAGAGTACGTAAGGGGCAAAGTGCAGTCACCAGCACAGAAACTGATTTCCAGCATCAGAGCCATTAAAATTCCCATTAAAGCCCCCTGGGTTGCTTAATGGTCCTGAGCACTTAACATGGCACAGTTCCATTGCTATCACGTAAGACAGAAACATATCAATCACTGTGGTTAATGTTGCAAATCTAACAGGATGTTTCCCGTCTTTCTTTTTTTTAATTGTACTTATTACAGCACTGTTATTCTCAAGACTGAATCAGAACATGATTTTCAAACTAGGCTAAACTGCATCTCTAAAAGAAATCGTTATCAGCTGCAGAAGGTCTCTACACCAACAAGTATCTGTTAAATTAATGTTATTAAGGCATTAGAGAAATGTACAGCCTCAGGCTGCAGATAGAATGATGGTTCAGCATCACTTGACTACTGTTGAAGAGCAGAAAGGAAACCATCTGGCAACTCCAGAAGACGAAACACAGTCCAGCAAGCACACAAAATCATAAGCCATCTTTGGGCTAATGCCCCACATCAATGTGTGTTGATGGTTGTTGATCAAGAAAGAATACAGCTCCTCATGCCCACTCCAAGACTTTACACACTCAGAAATATTCCCAAGTAGCACATCTCCAAGGTCTTGCAAGGCGCACGTAGGCATAGCATGCAAACCCAAAGCAGAAGGGCTGCCTCCGAGTTAAAGGTAGGTCTGGGGTTCCAGATGATTCCATTCTACTTTCACTGCTGTGATACAGCACTGATGCTGCTCTGTAGTAGCATACACAAAGCTGAGGCCTGCTCTCAAACCAGTCAGCTGGGATGCCTGTAGCCATGACTAAGTGTTCCTGCTTCTTAGTCACCAGCTTCCTGTGACTTGGGTCCTGGCTTGGGAGCCAGAAAGAGCCTTCCTCTTCAACCATGGCTGTTCAGCACAATAATGTCCTAAGACTATGCACAGTACCATGTAACATGGCTCTCTGCTGACCAATAAATTGTGCTTTAATGAAAAATCTTGAAAGAGAACACAAAGGGCCTGAACAAAGGTCTGAGTGAATCCTGGAACCCACCTGCCTGCGCAAAGACTGCTGAATTCATACCAAGGTGGGGTATGATTAAAAGGAGGGTGATGATCCATTAGTTTAATTGAACATTTAACCAGGTCCTGAGGAGACTTTCAGCTGACAGCCTCAGTAATTGTCAGGGAGAATGTCAGGCCGGGCACTTGGTAGGCCAGAGAACTGATTTTGAAGTCACTGTAATAGCTCTGCTTTATTACACTTGTTTTATAATTGGGGTCACCCAGCAGCAGGGAAATTGGGGCGGTTTGCCCAGGAATCCTGTGGTGTGAAAAGCCATAAAAGGCCCCACTCAATACCTTACTCCCTAAGCTTTGCCACTGACAGAGTGAGCACAGACACCTCTGAAATTTAGCTTCTGTCCCAGATGCTGTGAATCTTTTACAACCCAATCTGTCAGTGTTAGAGGTGCTTCCTGACCTTAGCCAGCGTCTAAAAGCTATATACTCTTTTAAAAAGAAAATAATGAGAAAATAACTTTCCCTGAACAAGTATTTTGACAACAGGATGGGGGGAAACGTTACCTTGCAATCCTCTTCTGGTGTTAGAGGACAACCACTTGTCCTGAAGACAAAGGCAACACTCACCATTCTCTGACTTTCTGTCAGCTACAGAACTGCTGCACCCCATGGTTCCAATGATGCTGCCCATCCGTTTTAATTGCTGCTGGTACGAAGCATGTTTCCCTCAGCTGTTAGCATTATACACATTTCCTGTGTTGTTCCTTCAGTGATGAGGGCTATACTCCTTTGGGCTCCTGGGCTCTTCCTAGTACTTCTAACAGGGATGAGATTGGGAGGAAGGGACAGGGAGGAAAAAAAAAGGTGATTGACAACAAAGAATCTGAAGTACCTCCAGCACATAACAAATTATTGTACAGCACATCCTACACAAACTGGACCACACTAGGTTTCCTTTTCACATCTGATTACTATCAACTTGCAGTCAAGAGAAATTAACTCAGTAATTAATACAGTTTACTCCTTACATGTTAGGTTAATGTGCAGCAGTGATTTCTCAATCTGAAGAACAGCTATTTAAAATCCTATTACTAGGGACAAGAGACTATGGCGACACATTACTCTTCATTCTTGTGGTTTGAAAATTGGAACTGCAGAATTTTAAAGATTTTAAATTACATCTGATAGTGCTGCTAAAAAAACCCCAACCCTCAACCCTCCTAACACTCCGTTGATTTGAAAAGTTGCCTTACCACCCCATTTATCACTTTATCACTCAGTGTCACCACTACCAAATTTACCAGGACAGACAGAACCATAGCAAATCACTTCATTATCAGATTTCATTTAAATACAATATCCAACTTTCTGTTGCATTTCTCCTGAAACAATCCAAGGAAATTTTTTTTTCATTAAATAAATGAACGAAATACATTTTAAAGTGAAGTCTTTTGGGTTTTTCTCCTGGCACTTGCTCAGCTCTTCACTAAATAGTATCGTTCGCTAATGCAATACACTCTCTAATCAACAAATTCAAATGAATACAATTCCTCTGAGATACAAAATGGATCAATTTCTAAGCAACAAGAAATTCACTGATGCTCTTAGATACTGAACTTTGTTTTAGCTAAAGATTTCTTATATGATCACGCTGACCCCTCTTTGTCTCCAGGGATACACCTGACATCTAAATTATTTCATTTGTTGTTTTGTTTCATTGATATTCCTTTTCTTTTAACCTGAGTTTTAAAACAAAGAAGAAATTCATCAGCATAAAATGATTCCTTAGCTACTATTTTCCTTTGGCTTTACTAGCAGAAATCAAAATAAAAGACGGATACAAAAGAAAACTCATAAATGCATAACTAGGTGATTTTCAGTTTCAATAATTAGAAAGCATTTATTGTGGGACTATCTGTGCAGTTTTCTACATTTTCTGCATTATTATGTATGACATCCTGTCATGTCATGTTAATGTCACACAACTCTTTGTAGTTCTGGGTCTATTTTTCAGGGTCCCACAAAACAAGGGTATCCTACACTTAAGCTGGGTCTGACTCCTTATGAGTCAGTAATTATTTCAGGAAAAAAGGATTTTAAGGTTTTTGCCCCAAAATGGTCTGCTTTACTTCCCTCTGAAGGAGCTATCATGAAATTTAAAAAAAAAGTGCTCTTGCATTAATTTTGAGCCAATCAATTGCTTTGGCAGCATCAAATACAGCACTGGTATTGCTAATAGCTCAAATTTGTCTTCTCTCCAAACAATTCTTGCTCTCCTGGATACCACCTCCTCACTTTCCCTCTTAAGAGAATCTCAAGCCTTCATTACTCCATCTCAAACAAGCCAGCCATGGCTTGAATTGTCATCTGAAGACTGGCACTAAGAGCAAAATAGATCTTACAATCTTAGTTCTACTCCAGCGAGACTCTTGATTAAAGGGCAGGTCAGCCTGTGCCCAGCAAGTGGGCAACGGGAGCCCCAAACAGAACCATCACACCTCTCAGGGCTCCCTCCGAACCCCAGCAATGGGCTGACCCAAGGAATGGGGGGCTGAATCGTGATCATACCCTGCTTTCAATGACTTCAGCTTTCCTCCCAGTTATCACCACTCTCCTCCACACACCTAAAAAGTCATGGACTTCTAGAACCTCCTTGAGCAAAGAAATTAAAAGATAGAGGCATAGGGACAGAAATTTTATTGTGACAGCAGTAAATGAAGACTCAATCATATACTCAGAGCTTGGAGGAAAACTTGCACAGATACATCCTATCATTAAACCTCCTAGAAAGGCCAAATCTGGCCATCAAAGAGCTAGTCCGGGGTAATAATCTTATCACCTTCAGTCCCAAATATCTGCATTCTAAAATGGACAGAGTGAACATTCAACTACCTATTCATGATAGCTTCTCAAGTGGCTCCAGAGCCATCCTCACTGCCAACTGGCATGCCCAGACTCCAGGCCAGGAGAGTAATTTCTGTGAGCTACCTACTACACAGTGTAGCAGTGTCTGGTGAAGAATCATTTTCCATTACAAAATTCCCCCCAACTGTTGGCCAATGAAATGGAAAGCTGGGCTTTTACCAAGGTATTGCAAGAGACACAAGGGGGCTGGATGAGAATTTGAAATATAATGCAGTGTTAACATTCTGGATACTATACCACTGATTTACCTTTAAGAGAGAATCTGTCATGTTGACTAAAAAGCAGGCATTCAATTTCTACGAGTCAGTGATCTGCCTCACTTTTAGACATAGCTTCAAAAAATTGCTAGATTTCTCTCAGTTTAGCAAAAAAGCCAGTTTTGTGATAGGCACTGAAAACACAACCCATCCACTGAAGCAAAAGAAAACGTCTTTGCAATCATGCCAATGGATGTGCAGAAAGTTAAGCCAGAGTGGCACATGCTGCTTTTTCCTGGACAGGAGCCGCTGAAGGTTACACACAGCAAGTGCTCAGAAATTTGGGGTTGAGAATCCGAGCTGTTGAGAGCCTGATTTACAGAGAATATGGCTCAGCATCATTTAGTCCGGATGTAATAGGTGCTGCCCCAAGTCAATCATGCCTCCAGTTTGTCAGTCACATAAAGACCATTTTGTAAAGATTTATAGCTGACTTTTAATGAAATCAGATGACAGGTTCTTTGGGCAGAGAGCTATCCTTTAAAGCACACCTTATCTTTTAAAACTATTTGAGCTGTGCTACTGGCAGACAAGTGTAAGCTGGGTTAAACCTGAGGATATGGGAGCCATACGAGTAAGAGCCACTAGGATTTAAGTTCTTACTCCTCTGTCTATTTGTATCTTACCTTTGATAAACAAACATGAAAGGCTCCTGCTTTTATTTTTATTGGGATGGGGTTTCCATAATTATGCTACTTCCCCTAAAAGTTGTTTCAACAGCTCTCTCCAGCAATGTGTCTTCTTTTGCTACTCACCCCTTTCTCAATCGTATTTGTGAAAAAGTATCTATGATCTCTTCACATAAGATGTCTTAGGAGGTACATGTACTTGGAGAGTTTTCTGCATAAAGATCAGATGAATGGATGGATGCTTCTAATTACAGAGGCTTTCAAAGATGTCATCTTGCTATAATTTTTTTATTTTACTGTGATTCACAGATTTCCTTTAGAATTGTTTTCATTTGGATAGGAAAACTACAGAGAACAGAGAGAAGTCATAACACGGTTTTGTGATGGATTTGCTTCTGTGTATTGCTGAGGACATGAAGCTGGAAAAAGTAAAATAACCTAGAGAAGAGAACCCAGACATTAAATCACAACACTCAGGTCAGGACCTGCAGAAGTACAGGTCTCCAAAACTGTCTTATTGGGATTGTCAAGGATGGGAATCTGGAGATGAGTTAAGTATTTCATTAGCTAAAAGACCCACCCTGCAAAAAGTGGGATGGAAGCTGTCACAGTCAACCAGCAGAGTGAAATGGAACCTGGCTATGGCACAAGAGCTGTAATTTTGACACCAGCACCAAATTTGATCTGGCAAGGGGTTGATATGAGAACATCAAACATAGACAAATCAATACGTGATTAGGTCTCCACCGTTTTATATCCATGGAACAAACTAACATTTCTATTAAGTGATTTTCAGTGATTATATATATGTGAAAGAAAGAAATGAGAAAGCCTCTTTGTTAACAGATAATTTCTTCAGCCTGCTCCGAGAAGCAAGGCTAAGCTCATATAGAGCTGATGGAATGACTGCTATCAGTGGCTGTGTTGATAGACCTTAGTGTTGGGGCCAGGAATCAATAGGGAATGGGATGCAGTAAGACACCAGAAAGCCAGCAAAGCCTGAAAGAAAACAGGATGAAGAACAGGATGAAGTTTTAAAGTGGACTCATATTCCTGAGACAAAAAAATGCACTGCAACAAGAAATAAAAGTAAGAGTAGCAAAGGTATGAACATGTAGAAAATTCAAGCAATCCCTGAGCTCAGGAACTGCATGCAACCCAAAGAGAATCTGTAGAAAAAATGGTGGGAGAATGGGAGAATGCCAGTTCATGTAATTTATAATCAATAAAGGGTACATTTACACAAAATTTTTTTGTTGTTTTTGGTGCAAAACATAAACAAACAGAGCAAGCAGCCTCATTTTTTTGCGCCGCAAGACTTTGGGAAGAATTGTTTTTAAAAAGAGAGAGAGTAGCAAATACAAGTGTACAAATGGGGTGCAGATCATCTTGAAGAATAAGCAAACCCATCATACCACTTTCCAGAAACGTTAAACGCCTCTAGGGGGAGACTCCTTTAGGCAACAAGGGGAAAACTGAAAATCCTGAAGCAAAGTTGGTTCTAGTAAACTGAACCCAACTGGAGTATAAAAGTTAACACCCTTTAAGCAAAAATCTGCATCACACACTGTCCTGTAGTTAATAAGCAGGGTCTTAATGACATCCTGAAAAAGCAAATCTTCAGAATAAATATGCATTGAAATCTGAACCAGTTTAAAAATTAAATTCATGCTTCAGCATGGTTTTCATAAAATTTAAGTTAAGCATCAGAACAAGGTTCAAAACTATAATAAAAATTCTATTTCTTAAAACAGAAAGTACATGAAATACAGTAGTCTCAAAGCTATTTGAGCTCATCTGTACTCAGAAGTTCTGGATAACTGATTCAGTCCAGGTCAAATGTTATCATTTGAAGCACAGTGATTTTTCTCAGGGTAAGATCATAAATAATGCCACATACATCTGTCATTTTGTCAATTTTCTCTTTTAAAATGAGCTAAATATATATATATATCCCACCCAAAAATATTACCTTTTTTTCTTTCTGCTTCAGCAATACCGAGATTTTTGTGCAAGAGTACCTTTAGAAGATTCTTTTTTTTAAGAGAAAGCAACCCCTGAGGAGTGCAGCTCTTCAGACAGGTGCTCCAATTCTCTCTGGGGCTCTGGAGCTCAGGAGCTGCAATCCACTTGCTCTCCACCTATTTATACAGCTTCCCAAGAGGAAATTTCCTGAATGCTGCTCTTCAGAAACAGTCAGGGGAAAATGCTGTTTTCATCATCCAACCTGATGTGAAAGCTCATGGCTGCAGCCCTCCAGCTGTGCTGTTTGCGTGTTGAAGAGCTGTTTTGTCACCATGCCTCCTGAATCTCAGGCAGAGAAAGGGATGGGCTGAAGTTATCTGCCTCGCATCTGAAGTCACATGATCTCTTTCGGCCTTTCTGCTGTGTTGAGGCAATGATTTGCATTTTAGCAGATCTAGCACACTGGAAAAAAACATAAGGCTCTCCAGGTTCTTTAGTTATCTGATGTGAATGGCATGGTTACGAAAGCCCTTAAGGAAACAAATACTGAATTTACCTCAAGCCATGTATCTGCATGCAAGTGATATAGGTGTTCTCCAAATCACTCAGTCATACCCAGATAATGGAACAAGTATAAAGCACTGCACTAATGCCTTCAGTTCATTTCTTCATGTGTATGCACATGTTCTCACCATAAATGTGTGACTGGAATTCTGTGGACGCAGTTCATGTTTTGGCTCATCTCTCCTTGTGTCTCTGCTGGGAAGGGATTGAACAAGCTGAGAACACTGCAGCCTTGCTCTGGTCAGAAAGCCGTGCTTTGAAATCAAACCCTGACCCCTGGCAGCAGGTCCTGCATCTCTGCCCCAGCTCCTGGCCACGCTGACCCCTGACTCTCAGTCACTGCACGGGATCCCTAGGGAAGGGCAGAGCCATCATGGCGATTTGTTACTGCCCACTGCTCACACAACGGCCCCTGAGGAATCTGCTCCACTGGCAGTGTATGGATAGCATGGGGACACTGTGATTTTGAACACACAGCCCACCAAACCGCTCAAAACTAGGAGGTGGCAGTAGAAGAATGATATTGTAATATCACCACTACAGTCTTGGGCCCAGTCCTCAGCGTCACTTATGCTCATCCGGCCACCCTTCCCCCACTCCAAAAGCCAGGGAGGGGTTGCTTGCTGCTGTGCAGTGATGGAACAGAGCACAGCAGACACTTTTGTGGGGTCAGAGTGGGGGCCTGTGGGTCCAAAGAGAACCACAGGTTATAAAGAATGCTGTGGTGGGAGAAAGCTCCATGAGCATGGGCACAAGATGAAGTTCACTGTGCCCCTTCCTCTGAAGCCTCTCCAGGTGATGGAGCCCCACAAGGACTGGATAGGAAGCAAAAGATTTCTGAGAATAGAGGCAAATAAAGTAGTATCTTCATCCTCCGGCCCCTCCCCAAAGGTCTAATAATACCATAACATGCTATTTTCAGAATTTTTTTGCCATCAGTGGGGTGACAGTTCGAAAGGTGTCAACCACCACTCTGAAGGACAAAGTGATCAAATCCCCTTTAGAGACAGACTTTTATTAAGGTGCAAAAGACATTTAAAATGCCAAACCAGAAAAGCAGAAGGCATTTGATTGACTGAGCTAGTCCTCTGAGGTTCTGGAGTCCAGGACACAAGTTTCCACTTTCAAAGCTATTCCTCTCCCATGAGATGAGACAGTAAATGGAAAGCATACCAAGTGCAATAATTCAGCATGACCCAGAAGAGTTTTGATGTTTGTTTTTCTGGCAGGATGCACTTTCCCTGATCTGAGTTACAGTAGCTAATCTTTTATGTATGATCACGCTGCTCTGCCAAAATGCATGCAAGCAAAAATACATCACAACCTCTTTCCACTGCACTCCTGGGATACACATTATTTATAAACATTTACTGTACCTGGTTAGTTCATCTATATTGGCATTTACCAAGACCTCTGCATAGTGAGAGACTACAAGGTTTGCTCCAACTGCCAATAAATCCATCAGAAACATTTCATCCAAGATCAGTGGGAGAGAGATAACCTTAGCAATTAGGTTCTTCAGGACATGTTTTCTTTTGTTTCTCATGGAAGTTCTTTGTCCTCTGTCTCAGTGATCTGACATGACTAAGCAACCTGATAAAGAGTCGGTGTTGCTGGACTGAGCCACCTCTCCAGTTACTTGTGGGGATCACGATAACATGCAACTTGAGGAAACACAAATGTCCTTTCCAAATTAACCTTTCCCGATCAAGTCCAAGGAGACAACACCATTTTCCTTTCTACAAAGGGCAAAGAGAACATACCAGTCCCATCAACAAGGTCACAAACACTACTGCTTTTTTGCTCAGCAGTCATGTATTGCACACACACTTGATATGCTGAATAGAGTTTTAGTGATCATCAACAGCTGCAACAGAAAATAGGGCAAAAAATTTTGACAATACATGGTTGAACAGTCTAGCATGACAAGAAAAAACCCAGTGATGGTGCTAGTGCAGAAATCAGGGCATCCCTCTAAAAAGCAGCCCTTCTTGACGTAATAGCACATACTCTGTTTTCCAAATACTTTGGAAACATTAACCTCCCAAGCAAGTCTTCATGCAGGCATTCCACATACATAATTCAAATTCTGCTTCAGGCTTATTTCTCAGAAGCACCCACTACAAAGTGATGTAACCAATATTTTTCAAAAAGAATGAAGATAATCATAGTTGAAGTGAATGTGCTCCTTCTGAGCTCTGACCATGATTGTCCTCCTCTTGCCCTACCAAGCTTAAAGAAGTAATTTTATATGACCCAGCAAAGTATTTTAAAGTACTAGCCAGCCAACAAGTCCCTGACTGAGAGACTTGGATGGCCAATCAGAGACAGAAAGAAAAAAAAAAAACAAGTAGAAAAAAAATGAAGAGAGAAATTAATGTCCAGAACAAACTGAATCTCTGTCTCAGTCAGTGAGATGACAGAAATCTGTGCTCACACATTAGAAGAAGTAGGTTAATTTGTGTGAACAGAAAAAGAAACCTTCCCCCACTGACAATTCTGGGTGAGAAGGTGAATAAAAGACATCAAAAGTAGCATCCTTGGCAAAAAGCACACAAAATCAGAAATATGAAAGAAAGGCAGCAGTAGGGCCTCAAAGCTCCTGAAGACCAAGAAACTAGACCAGAACACTATGAAACCATAAGGATACCCTCTGTAAAAAATATGATTTTTTTTTTAAGAAAAGAAAGTTTCCCAATTTATCAGATGAATGCAGTTTATTCTGGGAAGCAGTGACTAATGACCTAATTTGCAAAACTCTACCTCCCTCATGTCAGCTCCAACCTCCACTTAGAGCTTATAGAAATGATAGCTATCTATCTACAGGATTCAGGGTTTGACTGATCTTAGTAAAGCAGCTTGAGGAAAAAGAAATGGGCATAAAAATTGCCTAACAAAAGCTTGCTGTGCATTTTGTTGGTCTGGTGAACCAGAAACTCCACACACAGTGCAAACTCTGCACCCTGATGCCTCAGGCTCACCAGACTGTCTCTTCCCCAAAGGGTTAAAGCCTTTAAATCAGGCTCTCCAGGTTAAATCAGGCTCTCCAGGTCAGGAGAACACACAGATTTAACTCACACACTAATGATCAGTATGCAGAAGGATTTTTTTTTTTAATTTTTTTTTTTTTAATTTTGGATTGTTTTTTAAAGACTGGAAACTACCAACTAATAATTGCAACCATCACATACATGGTAGAGGTCAGCAAGTCTCCGGAAGTAATTTTCTTCACCTGTATATTCATCTAATGCTTATTAAACTGCTTCTAATGAAAAAATGGACATTTTCTACTTCGTTACAGTAAATAAACCTGCTGCGTCAGCAAAATGTAGTTAATTTCAGGAATCATGGCACCTACACTATTTAGCCACAAACAATACACTGTTTTGCTTACAAGCACCACATTTCGGGAAACTCCCAAACTTACCTTTTATATTCCAAATAATAGCTTCTGTTTGTAACTTTTACCCTGTAAACATTGTATGGGCGCCTTAATTTGTGCTCCTACAAGCCACTCCCTTTGAGATGTGAGGCAAGACACAGTATGGTGAGGACTGAGGTAGCGCAGTTAGTGCAAAACCCCGGGTAAAACATCACAGAGGGAAGACGGCAATTACTGTGGGGTGTAAGAGGTGACAAGAAGTCGATGGGTGGATGGATGGACGGACGGACGGATGGATGGATGGGCGTAGCTACACCCGCGCACGGAGCAGTTCCCCGCACAGGCCCCGGGCCCGAGCGGAGCCTAGGGCGGTGGGCGAGCGCGGGGCGCCCCCTGCCGGCGGCGGGGACTGCGGGGAGCCCCCGCCGGGCGGCCACACACGGGAGGAAAACCGTCCGTCGTCTCCAGGGGATGGGAAGGAGCCGGGCGCTCCTGCCTCTCACTGCCTTATGTTTTTTAAACAGCCTCCTGTACCGAGGAAATAATCTACACCTCCCCGCCCCGCTGAGAAGAGAGCTGAAGCTCCTCGCAGTAAGCGGGGAGGCGCTTCCCGTGGCGGGTTTACAGGAAGTCCGCGCGGGCCCCCCGGAGCAGTGGCGGTGTTGCTGCACCTCTCCCGGAGCTCAGCCCGCCCTTCCCACACTTGGGCCAACCTGACGTGAGACCCCAGCCCAACTAGCTCTGTTCTTCCTCTGGGAAAACAGAGCAGCCGAGCATATCCCAGGAGCAGCGGGACGCGGAGGAAGGCTGCCAGCCCTTCCCGAAGCGAGGCTAGTAGCAATGGCGTCGGGAGCACACGGGCTGAAGGCAAAGATTTACTGAACACATTCGGTGTGCGTGTGCCGAATACATGCAGGGGAAGGGGGTGCTCCCTGTAGCGTGGCCCGTACCCCCAGGGTCGTTACCTGCCCCTGTGTGCCGTGTTCGGCCAGGCAGAGCGGGGCCCGCCGCTGCCCCAGCACAGCTGCACAGAAGCCTTGCCTGGAGCTGATTTACCCCAGTCACTGCCCCTCTGTAGCTATCAGAAGGGCAGAAAACGCATTAGGGTAGATTTTGATTACTACATTTGTTTTTAATCAGACGGCAATTAAAAAGAAAATACCAGAAAAAAAAGACTTCCCTCTTCACCCAGGGAGGGAGGCGTGGCCAGCGTCTCGTCAATAGGGGCAGTGTGGCGGTCGGTGTTGAACGTGGCGGTTCCATAGTGTAGTGGTTATCACGTCTGCTTTACACGCAGAAGGTCCTGGGTTCGAGCCCCAGTGGAACCAGCGCCAGGACGTCAGCTTTTTTTCTTGGCTCAAGCTGAGTTTTTCATAATTTCCTTTCACGCGATGAGTTTCGGTTTAGCTGTTTCCTCCACAAGACGGGGAACCTCCTAAGCAGTTAAAGCGGGGGCCCGGCGTGCGGCAGAGGCGGGGCACTGTGTTTCCACGGGGGCAGAAAGGCGCCTCAAGTGGGAAACCCTGTCACAGGGGACCCTTTCCACAGGCTGCAACCTTGGCAGGGAACGCCCGCCTGCAAGAGGAGCCTTTCCGCGCCAGCGCGGCAGAGGGATCCCCACCTTACGGTGGTCCCTCGGAAGGGTAAGCCAGGAGACCACAGAGAGCAGAGGCAGTGAGGAGAAGCAGCAGCCTGTGCCTCCTCCCAAGCAGCAGCCTGTGCCTCCTCCCAAGCAGCGAGGGACAGAGGCGGTGGCGAAGTCTGCGGCCCGATGCATCCCCAAGGAGTCTCACCGGGACAGAGCATGGGTCCATTTATCCCTGTGTTTGCAGAAGTGTTTGAGCGCTGGGGAAAGGCCAGCGCTTCTCAACAGCAGACAGCTACTAAACACAGTTAACTCCGTCCTTGTTTTCCCCCGTACTGCGTGTATAGTTTTTATTAATTGGGAAAGAAAAAGCCCTCTCAGCTTGCCTCGGAGCAGCTTCACTTTTAAATTATAACATGCTGTCTCATTTTGCACGTGCAAGGCTTTAGAAAAAGGTACCCTCCGGACATGGGTGCTGGCACGGCATCTGTCTGCGTGGGAGCATTGTCGAGTGCTGGGGTTAAGACTTCTCTGCAGGAGGAGAAGAGTCCCTGAGCTCCGCTGACCTGGAGTCAGCTCTTGAGTATCTTTGCAGGATCAGAGTGGGAGGGTGTGATTTACCTATCTTAAAGATTAAAGAGAAAAAATGGGCTTAACTTACTTTAATCAGAGACTTCTTAAGAAACTTACCTTCATCATCATCATATTAAGAAAACTATTAACCTTTGTCAGTGCTCGTTCTCACTAAACAAACACTCTGGGGTACAGGCAAGCTGCAGTTAGATTGCAGGTAGAGATTGCAGACCAATGCAGGGATACCTGGGCCAGGTTGCAAAAGCTTTTTTGGGTGGAAAGCAGGCTGAAGTCGTAACATTAACACCATACTGATGCTAAGGGCCTGTGCATCCCACGACCTGAAAGTGCAGAAGTACTCAGGTCTGGCTTTCCTCTGCCTATTTTGCTTGGCAGTGTGTGTGCAGCCCACAGGAGGTGAAGCCAAACCAATGTGATGCCACATCTGGGGTAAACTGTCTTCCACAGACTGGCTGCTTCCAGGACACAGGCTCAAAGCTGAGTTGGGCGTAGCTAGACTTCTCCTAATGTAGGATATGGAAGCCTTTGGTGTAGGTACATCCCATCTAATAGGGATGGTGATCCCACGGTGCCGACTCTGCCATCGACGGCCACAGCACCCCAAAGTGCATGAGTTACAGGGAATGGGCCTGGGCCTGGTGGTCAGCACGGGGTAATAATCTGCCTTATGTTTTCTTACATTTAGGAAAAGGTCTCCATTTCAGAAGACGACTTCAGCTCACACTTCAAGCTTGTAAAAATAATATTGTATTTTGAGAGCCATATCTTAAATGTGTGTTGACTGCTGCAGCTCCATCCATTTGAAGGGGATCTAGCTCCTGACTCAGGCTCTAAAAGCACTGGCAGTCTTGCCCTCTCTGCACGTCAGTATCCTGCTTCTGAGAGATGTCTGTGGTTCACACGTACATGTATAGATGTGTGTTTTGTACATTCCCTTACTGTGCTAAAACAAAAGCGTGCCAGTCACACGTTTCTGCTGAGACACTGCTCGTCGTGTGTGTTCAGCTTCCAGACGCATGGATCTGTGCGTGCTGCTCCGATTGAGCCGTCTGGCACTCTGACTTGGGGAGAAACATGACACTGCTACGTGGAGTTGCACTTCTCTCTCACACATGAGTACTTTTGCCTCCTGCTTCCCCCCCGAGGCCACACACACATGCTGCCAGTCAGACTAAAAGCATCTCCGTGGTGCAGGTTGATCTCTGGGTTTTTTCCCCACAGTCTGGCAGAAGAAAACACACCTAGATTTCTGAGGGCTATGAAAACATAGCAAAATGTCTTAGGGCCAATGGGACATGAGCTACAGCTGCAGAAGATGTATAGACAAAAGAGTGAACCAGCCCAGGCAGTTCCTATTTTACATAGCAGTGGGAATGTTACCAAACTGTCTTCATTTGGGCCATTTGTACTAGTCCCAGTTTTGTTCCGTAATCAATGCCAGACTAATCTTTATCCTTTTTAAATTT
Source organism: Machaerirhynchus nigripectus (assembly GCA_013397975.1). Lineage (NCBI taxonomy): Eukaryota > Metazoa > Chordata > Aves > Passeriformes > Dicruridae > Machaerirhynchus > Machaerirhynchus nigripectus. The sequence continues at coordinate 310,866 of VZRQ01002168.1, forward strand.
TTTTTTTCTTTTTTATACAGGGCAAATGTAGCCATTTCTGCTGCTATGTTATGTACTGACCATTACATTTTTTCTGCCTCCTGTACCTGAAAATATTTCTGTGCTTGCTAAGAATTAATTACATGATTCATTTAGCAGTGCTGTCTGCAGTGGCAGCGTGGTTTTGCTGTTTACAGTTATTAAAATGAAGGACTATCAACACCATTAGACACAGACTGTCTGAACTGCATACTATTTATACAGAGACTTTAATTTTAATGCTCTTCTAATCTTCATGTGAAACACTTTGGGTTTTTTTAATGCTATAGACACTTTTTTAAACAAAGGCTGCCTTTGCTTTTGTGTGAGGGAGTTTTATAACTGGGCAGCCACCAGTCTTAAGAGTATCCTTTTGGACTAAATGTTCTTTGATAAGAGCTGTGGTATTTCTGAGCACGTTCCCTGAGCTACTGTGCATTTCTTACACAAAATCAAAACGTATTAGAAGGGCGGGGTTGACCATAAACCAAGCTGATTTAAAACTGCATGTGGTGATGGGAGAGAATTTGGCTTTTCTTTTCTTTAAAACATGGTAGGTGATTTCTCTCTGTGTGAGTAGCTCTCCTTCACTGTGACCTGTCCTTATGAGACCATAAGGTGAGAGGCTGAAGCTCAAGTCTGGTTTTCTAAGAGATATGTGGATGAAGGTATTTAGGGATTTTTTAAGCTGGGATTTTCAAACCCACGAGATTTAGATACCAACTGCTCATCAGTGCACAGAGGGAATAGGCATCTGAGTGTCTTCAGCAGCTCTGGAAATCTCTGTCTCTGTGGCAGCCCATTTTAGACTGAACAATATATAGAAGATACTTAGAGCCTGGAGTGAGATGCTGCACTGCAGCAGATGCCCCGAGTCTGCCCTGGTACCCTCAATGGGTCTCATATTTCTTTAATTGCTGGCTGGACCTTCTGGTGGGTCTCACTGCCCCAAGATGGGAACAACATATGAGCATGAGGCCTCTGGCAAAAAATCAGGAGCAGCCCCCTGTCCTTAGAAAAATTACCCCCTTCCTGGTGCCTGGGGTGAGCTGCCCCACTTGCTTGCTCTGCCATGCATTGATTCTCCCCCAGGGTTTGGGGTGAGCTGGCCCATGAAGCAGAATGGCCATGTCTGTGCAGGGATCTGCCTGTGACAACCCTCCTCCCCATGTAGGTAGGGTAAAGTGGGAAAAGTGTGGGATTAAGGAGGTTAAACCCCTTGAGATTGAGCAAAGCAGTGAGCCCCCTTGGTGGGAGACTCATCCCATCCATGTCACATACCCTGGTGAGTCTGGGATGTGTTGATGCTGGAGGTGTGACTGCAGTGGGATGCTGTACCTGACAGCACATTTACAGGGCACTCCAAATTTGTGGGTATCCAAAGGTGAGATGAATGCTGCCCAGGGGACTGTTTTTGAAAAGCCAGCATCCTTGTTTGCACAGCATTTTTTGAATTAATATAGACCAAACGAGTAGAGACACAACTGGCTTAACAGCAGCCTACGTGATCTAAGCAGTGCTGTAATCTATTCCCAGTGCATACAGTTTGAGATCTCTTGAAACAAAGCAAGCTGCTTCTGAAGCAATTGCTTTCAAAAACCTCCATTAAAAATTCACTGCTAATTGCAAATAATCAACAGAGACTGGAGGAACAGGTGCAAGATCCACTGGAATCACTAGCAGTCTGTTTTTATCTTGAATCAGTCATTCTAAAATCAAATCTTTGATGTAGGCTGGTTGAGATGATACTGTAGGTAGAACTCTTAGCAAAGAGAGGTTTGCATTTTTCATTTGAGATTTTTGCAGCCTAGCAAGTAAACAACTGAGAAACGCTATTTTTGTTTGATCTACTAATTGCAGTTTTCAGCCCTGTGCAATTAGGTGACTGGAGGAGCAATAATGCCAGGGCAGATTTCTACACACAACTATTGTTAGGAAAGGCATTGATAGTGTAGAGGTAAATAACAGAGGTGGAAGAAAATGAATATATGCTATATACAACAGACAATATGTACTACCCATCTTTTGTAAGTATTAGGCATCTGCATTTCTGTAGGGCATATATGTGGTTTGTATGTAGGTATATCCTGGTTTATTTGGACATATGTCTGCAAATACAATCAGATTCAATGTTGGTACCTCAGTACTTGTTGCCTTTTAAAAACTGTTACAGATGGCACATCTTCTAGGATGGAGTTTGACAGTAACAATTGTGTGGTTGGCTTGATGGTGCTTGATAAAATCACGAGAATGGAGGAGAGTAAGGTGCTTAGGCAACGCTTAAGTTAATCTCATGCCTTCCCATCAAGCCAAGCAGTGCACTAAGGAGCTATTCACAACAGAGGAAGGAAAAGATGCAGTTCAAGATGGGAAGCATCCTGCTGTCTCTTCTTTTCTGGTACAAAGGTAGGCACTTTGCCTCCTGAGAGGCGCTTTCAGATATCCCTCTTTGTGTTTCCTGTTTCAGCCACGCTTTCTTCTGCCAGGGGCGGTGGGGTGCAGAGCAATCTCTTCTCTACAATCTCATGGAAACATAATCATTCGGGGAAAGGCAAAATGTGGAGGAGATGTGTAATTTATGTACATGAGTGAGCAGCATTCTTAAGGATCTATGAATATTCAGTAGTAAAACTCTGTTTCAGAAAAATAATTGCAGTGTAAAAAATTTGCCATATAATTTGTCAAAATATGAATTTGCAAAGAAAATTGTAGTGCAGCTGAGCCAGTGTGTAAATAATAATGCTGATTTGAAAAATGAGGTACAGTATAGCATGAAAGACTGGCCCTTCATTAATCAAAACTCTTGATTAATCAAAAACTGATGATTTTCTCTAGCAGCAAGACATTGCTGATGAAGACTGCCTTTTTTCTTAAGGCCTTTCCAGGTATTTTGGCCTGGGAAAGGCTTCCAAAGACACTTTTAGAACAAAAAAAGCAATTCATAAGTCTAGAAAATGGGGAAGGTATTTATTAGTTTTGAGGCTTTCTCATACTCATTTTTCAGAAAAGTAGCAACAAAAGTGGGTAAGTGGGAGCTAGAAAGAGTCAGAAAATTCAGGGTCACAATCTCCTTCCATTTTAATTCACCCAGCTGTAGAGAACAAAGAGGTAATTTCCTGGTTCATATTTAAATTTCTGGCTTCATTGAAGCCAATGGCAAAGCTGCTTTTTTCTTAAATCAGGCAGCGGGTTGCTCTTGGTAGGTGCTGGGCAGTGTCTACCGACATGAATGTGTGAATCAAGAATCTGTCAGGGTGAGGAACAGATTAATCAGACAGTCCAACTTTTCTCCTGTGGATGTTGAATTCCAAGTGTTTTGGTATGTCTGTTTTATTCTATCTTTCTCTGTTTCCATTGAATATTCTGCTCTACCAAATTTCATGGATAGGAAAATAAGTGCTCCTCCACTAGCCATGCCTTCATTTCATCTTGTTATGTTTGGCTGTACCCAGCTCTGTCTAATTAATAGGTCTTTCTTTTAATCTCCCAGCAAATATTTGTACGTTCTCCTCATACCTTCTCTTTTCACTCTCCTTTGTTTCACTTGGGAAGATTACTGGTACCTGAGCTTCTAGGAAGAGTGTTTTTATACAGGGTCCAGCATTTTTTTCTGTATGGGCGGCATAACTGCAGTTAGTCCTTGGAATAAGTTCATATACCTTGCTGTGAATCCCAGCCACAGCTTGCTTTTAATAGACACCCACACATCAGGATATTTTTGGAGAGCCTGCAGTGAAAAATAAGTTGCAATCTCTCTTTCCAGGCATCCCTCCTTTGGTATTTAATTTATTTTCTCAATTTATTGTATTTCTTAATTTACCGGTTTTCTCTGCTTTGTGGTCTAAGTGTCCTCTTGCGGATAAAAAGAGAGCAGCCCAGGCGCCCCTCACACTCGGGCCTCTCCCAGCGCGAAGGTGCCGCCAGGTCAGCCCCGGGAGCTACGTGCACTGATGCCACGATAAGCTGCTTAGCTTATTTTCCCTGGCAGAGCAAGTGGCTTAGAGGAGCACCCGCAGCCCCCGCGCTTTGGCTGGGCTTGTGTTCGCTGGGGACACACCGCAGCAGCAGCAGCAGCAGCAGCAGCAGCATATGGTGCAGCGGGAGGGCTCCGGCGACGGGAGCGCGGCAGCTGCCGGGCCGCTCCGTCTGGCGAGGGGGAGCGCCCCGAGCCCCGGCCTGACGCGGCCGCGCTTGGAGCGCGCTGAAAGTGACGCGCCCGCGCCGCCTTGCTCCGCCCGTGCTCGCTGCTCCTCGAGGAACGAGCGCATCTCAGCCGTTCAGGAGAGGGGATTTCTCTTTTCTCACCTCTGTTTTCTGTAGCTTCGAAAAAAAAACCCAAACAAACAAACAACCACAAACAAACAAACAAAAAAAAACCCCAACAAAACCAAAAACCAAACCAAACCAACCAACCAACCAACCAAAAAAAACCACAAACAAACAAACAAACAAAAACCCAAAAATACCAAAGCAAGAACTCCCCCCAAAGTTAAAGGCTTAAACGTGCCTTTGGATCACAGTAAATAACGTCCTTAGTAGTGCTGCCTTTTGGCATAATCAGTGCATCTAATAAAATTAATGTGCAGGCAATGTTCTGTGTAGTTCTAAGCAGGAAGGAACAAACAGGTCAATAAGATCAGAAAATGCTGAAAGTTTTCTAAGGAACACTTTGGGGGGAAAATATAATTAATTATACCTCTCTTAAGAAAAAAGGGGAAAAGGTTGATTTTTTTGCAAATTATTTAAGCTTTTTCCAAATATTGTCACAACATTAAAAAAATAGAGGAAACATTATGGAAAAAGAGAAATGAATATGAATTAAATAGGTGTAATTGTGATTACTTGAATATGTTTTTATTGCCTTCAAATAAATACCAGTAAATATTAGATGAACCACAATACAAATGAATGAAAATGAAAGCCTAATGAAAATCATTCAAATAAAGAAAATTAAATGGAAATTAAAATAATACAACTGTGAGAAATCCTCATAAAATGAAAGAGGAAAAGAACAGCTGATTTAAAGCCTGAGAGAGAAGGTTAACACAAAGTATGAGATTCCCCCTGTGCAGGCTGATGCTGGTGCTGGTCCTCTTGCCCTCAGTTTGTGTCTCTGACTGAGCCTGTCAGTGATCAGCAGAGATCAGTGCTCGCAGGCTGGTGTGTGCTGGGGTGGTGGTGCACTGCTGGGTGCTGCTGGGGCCACAATATCATCTGCAGGAGAAACACGCTGAGCATTTGGCCCAGCTTAAGGTGTTGGAGTTCCTGGATGGGCACCCTGCTTCCACCAGGCCAGCTTGGCTTCCGATGTCTTTGGGTGGACACAGATCTGCACGTGTCCTGGGGGTCTCTGCCTGCGGGCACAGCTCCCAAGGACCACTTAAAGCCCATGCTTTTTAGAAATGAAGGTACTGTTTGCACAACACACGGTCCCGTGGAGCCTGCGTAGCATGGCCACGGAAAAAGCCCCGGGGGAAAATCAACAAAAGCAATCACGAAGCGTGTGGGCAGGGGAGCTGTGCCTGCCAAGGGGACCTGGGGACCGGCCACAGCTGCAGCAGGGGCTCCTGGGGCCATTGCCTCTGGCACGGGAGCAAGAAGAGATGGGGGGAACGCCACGAATGTGACAGCTTCCCGAAACGCATCTCCTTACGGAGGCTGGTGCAACCTGATGTGAGTCACCTCACTCGCCTGGCACGATTTTCAGCGCTGGAATGTAAAAATAGCCTAAGTTAATAATATAGCAAGACACAAACTAGCACCCAGGTGGGCACAGAGGCACTGCAATGCTTTTTTCAGTGTCTCAACCCTCTGTATTGCGTACATGCTGTTACCTAACTCTGCTTCCTGATGCTGTCTAATGTGGTGCTCAGGTTAAAGAGGGCCTTTCAGAAAGCATGATAAAACCAATGCCACTCGTTCCAGCCATGCCTTTCCTTTTTTTGATTTTTTGGAGCTTTTCTGGGGCTCTGGTCTTATTTTCCTGGGGTTCAAGCTGTTTTCCTTTCCCCTACCCCATAACCCTCAGGTGCCGAAGGGAGGCAGGTGCCTATCTATGCAAAAGGAGCCATGGTGCCCAGAAAGCACTGCTGCATCCTGGGGGGATTGCTCTCCACTGGGAGGAGAGAAAATAGTTTACCTCTCTGAGTGCTGTTAAACGGAGATGTTGCTTACAGAGATGAGAGAAAAAGCTGACTATTTTCCAGCTGAAGCATCTAGGACACCTATACAATCAAGTAAATAAATAAAGTCATCAAAAATCTCCCCATACTTTTCCTGCAATGATCAGGTTTATGTGAACTTATTCCAGTAAATTGAGTGACTGAGATTTATTCTGTGTTCTATTTTATTCCTCTCTTTTCATATTTATAATGTGCTTTTTCATGCTTGTATATCTGTTATTAATTCCTACACTAAAAGACGACTTGCTGCTGTGACTTTATGGTCAGTATAGTGAATATGATTTCTCAGAGTTACTGTATTTAAATGTGCTCAGCCTTTGGCAGTGTCACTTCTGCCCACACTTATCTTCCTCCTTTCTTTCTCTTGTTTAACCACATTTCTAATGATTACAGTTTTTCTGAGACACGCAGTTACCTGTTCCTCTCATTAAAATGCCAGCAGTGAGTTTCCTTGCTATTGATTGCCCCTTTTCCCAAGTAGCCCTAAGCTGTGGCTGTTGCCTTATCCAACTTCCACCTCATCTTGGCACCCCAGGGCTACCTCTGCCAGCTCTTTTCTTTCTGCCCCAAACCTGGACCAGCTCCTGGAGTATCGCTCCCCTCCATCCTGCTCACCAGAAGGTGCCACGTGGAGACATCCCAGGACCTGGGCTCCAGCCCAGCCTCACTAGGACAGGTTCCCTGGCACAAAATCATCCCCTGGATCTAGTCCCAAGCCCTGGTCCCTAAATCCTATGCTATGGGATAGCCTTTGTTCATGGCAGTGCTCTGGACACACCACACTGCAGGGTGGGATGCAGGGACAGGAAAGGCACATGCCTTATCTCCCTGCGTCCCACAGACACAGATAATAATTTATTTCTGATGGTTTGCTGAATGTCCTGGGGGGCTGTAAATAGAGATCTTTCCTTTTAAATATTTTGGGGCTTTTTTCAGTCCTGTGCTTTTAAAACAACAGCCCCTGGCGGCCATGCAGGACTTATGACTCTCCCTTGAATTGCAGCAATTCGTTCTGTCTGACCTACAATTACCAATTATCTCTGTAACCTTCCTTGAAGGCAAACATGCTCGCTATAAAAGCATGCTGCCCATCACATTTTTGGACTATTGGCAGCCAGCTTTCCTCTTCATTTCCTTTGTAGGACAGGGCCCGTCACAGCTGTAAACACACCAATATATCAATTGCTATGTTTTGTGGCCAACTGCAGGCAAGGGCATCTTTTGTTTGCTTTCCTCTCCCAAGGCCAGGGGTTATGAGGCTGCTCTGCCCAGGCAGGGCATTTGGCCATCCACTGCTATGCTTACTCCAAGCCAGGCCTGCTGCTTCCCCGTGCCATGGCTGGATGGCTGAGCCCCTTGTGGGAGTGAGCCCTTAGCAGTTCACCTCTCCTAGCTGAAAAAGGCCAAGCTGAACTCCTGTTTGAGGTGTTTAAATCAGTAAGTTATGCTGTGAGGGGTGGAGGGGCCCAGCCCAGCTGGGACAGCCAGAGCAGCTTCTGTGCCCTGGCACTGCCTTTGCACCACTGTGTGTTGTGGGGCTGACCCAATAAAAGATTGCATTGAAAGAAGAGCTTTTGTGCTTGAAATTCCCACCCGTGCTTGATTTGCAGTGGTGTCCCCAGCAGATGAGGCTAAAAGCCATCGAAGCCACTCTCGTAGCTCAGGAGCAGGCACCACCGGCCGAGTGCAGCCACCCACGCAATGCTGGGTGACCTGGGGAGGAGGATTTATTCCTGGTGGTTGAATTGATGCCACCATACGCCCACCCACCTGAAATCTATTCCTTTTTTCCCTGTGGTTTCACTCACAGCTGTTGAGTTTCCAGCTGCATGTGTCAATGGCATATTAAATTTTGATCTTGGCTCTCTGTGCTGGGGTGACTGCCAGGACAGTCTCAAAGGGAGGGACTCAGGAGGCCTACTGAAGGGCTCAGCATGGTCACAGAGCAATACCCTACATCATCCTGCTAACTCACATCCCCTTTCCCCACCCCAGGCATGCAGTGCTCAAGAACAGACTTCACCACACTACAGTTATGGAACATAACTTCCTTAGGTTAATGGCTGGACCCGATGATCTCAGTGGCCTTTTCCAACCCCTTTTCCAAGCCAAAGTGTTAAACCACCATAAGAAAAACCCAAAACACCCACAAAAGTTTTCTTCACAAAAATCAGTCTTCTAAAGATGAAAATAAAGTGGTTAAGCAGATGGAAGGAGCCAAGCTTGCAACCCTGTGAGCCAGGGATTGCTGGGCAATGGGAAGACACAGCAGGCTGTGATGGTTGGGGAGCTGGGATCCCAGATGTTGGGGTAAGGAAGCCCTTGCAGCTGGTGCTCCTGGAGCAGGGCACCTGTCGTGCTGGGAAAGGACACCACTCTGTGGGCCAGAGGGACAGGAGAGACACCTGCCAGCCTAGATCTCATGCCCCAGGTGCCAATGCCTCTCCAGCACTGGCATCAAACAGAGCACAGGGCAGGCAGGAGAGGCAGGCACTGCATTGCTTTTATTGGCAAAGACGGTACAGTTTTGGGAAGCGGTAAAATCCTGGTTTCTATCGTATTGACAGACAGCATTAATTCAAACCCTTTTCACACTGGTTTAAGTCAAACCTCTTTGCCCCATGTGGCACAACACAGGGGTGGCCTTGGGTTTGCACCTTTGCCTTGGTTTTCTCATTGCACAGTGGAGTCCCAGGGCATGGCTTGGTAACATTTGTGCTGGGAAAGGTGTAGTGCAGTGTTGTGTGGGGCCCCCAGCCTGGAGGGGTCTGGAGATGTGCAAGCATGTTTTCCTCCTGAGCATGTTGGGCTCTGGGTGCCCCCTGCCTCCTTCTTGGGCCTGACTAGAAGCCACACCTTTTTATTGAAGACTGATGTTTACTTCTTCTGCCAGGGCCAATGCCTTGGGTTAATGTGGTACGTTCCTGATGGCAGAAATGCTGCTCTGGGACACTGAAGCACAGGAGACCATCCCTGTGTGAGAGAAAGGAATTAAAAAAATTTCTTTATCATTTTGGTTTTGGAGGCCTTTCTTTTAGACTCTTGATACATGTAGACTCATTGTCACATCCAAGGAGCAGTTACATTTCAGTAATAAACTTTGTACATTGTTTATATTTCAGCTGATTTTAATTGCTTTGTGTTTGTGAGTCTTTTGAGATGAAACTTGCTATAGAAACGTGAGATGTAAATTCCCAGCATTAGCTGGAGCTTCCTAGGCTCAGCAAAGTGACAGTGTATGAATGAATGAATCATAACTAGATTTCAGTGAATAATTCAGAGTCTAATTCATTTGGTGAAAAAATCCTCTTTTTGTATTCACAAAACCTCTGGAGATGGCTCTTGTATGGAAGTTTTTTACATGCTCAATCACTTGTTCCTTAGTAGCTTGTAGATTCCCTACAGGCTTTGAAAACCTGATGTTTGACATTTGACTTGTGTTGATGAGTTATCAGCAGTCATGGGATTATTTTTTAAATTATTTTATTTTCCTAGCTGTTTGGGAAATATTCTGCCAGTCTAAAAGCTGTTAACATACTCTGCTTTGGACTTCGCTGTGAAGCAAGAAGAGCCTCTTCAGTAAGGAAAGTGCTCATAAAAAAGCCTTTGCTCAGTAAGAGACAGGAGGTAAAACAGGTCAGATGCTGCAAAAATAGCGTCTCTTCCTCCACAGCCACAATGACTAGTTTTCCCTAAGAAAAGAAAAAAAGGTAGTCTTGTCTGTAAAATAGATTAGGAAGACCTATTTACACTTCTTTTTTCTCCATCACATCCAGAAGGAGTGATCTCAGGGCAAGTGCCTTGTGAGGTGTCCAGTCTCCTCCAAAGACGCTTGTGATCTCCCGTGGCACCAGGCTGGGTTTTCACCCTTGAAGTTCATCAGCTTACACATTTTAAGGGGAAAATGTGACAGGGAAACTGTGGAGCAGAAAGACAGAAAAAAATGGATATGGGCAAAATCAGCTGTAAAGCAGAGACTGAGGGGTCCAGCCTGTGTTTTTCCTCAGGATGATTCAGGGGTATCTGATTGGGAAGAGGAGATGCCAAAGGAAAACCCAGTGGAGGAGTAGCACAGACATGGGCACATGCAGTGCCCTGCTCCTGCCCACATTCTCTTGCCTTTTCCTGGCAATCAGCTTGGGGAAATGTGGTAGATTCGTCAGTCCTTCCTCTATTTATTTGCCCCTACCTCAGGAGTAAATGTTGATTTTATTTCCTGATGTTTGCTTACAGCATCTTTGTTTCTGATCTCTCTCTCCCTCTCTCTTCTTCCCTCCACGCCCACTGCCCAGCTGTGATGGCCCTCTCCCCAGGAGAGGTAAGTCTCTCTGGATAGTTTGGCTGCCAGGTAAATGCTGGGGGTCTGACACTGCCAGCCCTGGTGCCTTGGGGCAGGAGGGATGGCACCTGGGCCTTCGAGCTCAGGCACATGCTCTGACCTCTGAATCCGAGGGGATCCGAGTCATTCTGTGCTTCACGCTGAGCTGGCAACAGGAAAGGGCCTCAGAGAAGGTGCAGCGGTCCAGACAGGCACAAGCATTTGTCTAAGGTTCAGAATTCAGATTTGGCCTCGTGACATTATTGTTGATGACTACATTGATTTATTACTCATTTTTTACCTTTCCTTTAGGATGAGAGACTGGAGCTGTGGCACAGCAAGGCTTGCAAATGCGATTGCCAAGGAGGCCCTAACTCGGTGTGGTCCAGCGGGACTAACGGCTTGGAGTGCATGCCAGGTAACGGAGGGAGCCTTTAGCTGGGTTTGCCTGGTGCCCTTCAGCCGCTTCCCCTCTGCGCCCGGCTTTGCAGAGCTGGCACGTTCCAAATCCGGGCTGGTGGAGCTGAACCACTCTGAGGTGAGGGGATGACCCTGCGCCAACAGGCAGAGGCAGCCCCCATGCCTGGGCCTTGGGAAGTCACCCAGAGTGGTCCATGCTGGCCAGTGGCAGTGGACATTTGGACTTTCCCTCCCTGGAGCCCTCGGTGCTGGTGCTTCCAGAAACTGCCTGGGGCAGCCACTGCCATGTGTAGGATTTGCTGAAGGAAACCTTTTGTACCACCTAGGCTCATCCTCCCTTGCTGCAATTTAGCCTGTGACATCTTCTAGACTCTCCAGGGATCAAGAAAAACTGTTTATTCCTTCTTTGCAGCATGTTTTTAAAAGGGA
>VZRQ01002208.1:0-34831 GCA_013397975.1 Machaerirhynchus nigripectus
CATTCATAAAGAATTAGTATCTTATTCTGTTCAATTATACTAGCAGTGAAATACTAGTGGTGCTACTAGCAGTACAATGATACCACAGTGAAATAAATTTAACCATGATAAAGTGTAACTTCTGAAACAGTGAAATTCATTAGCTAAATATTTATAAATTTATATAAATAAGTGACTTACAGCCAACAGACATGTGACAGAAACCAACTGCATTTCTAGTTATTAAAGCTACTCAAATTTAAAGATGGTTCAATCCAGTGCACTTGCAAACTAAAAAACAATAGGAGTGTTGTTTTATATATATGCATCTTTAAAATCTTCAGTAAAAACAATATAAATTGAGTGTTACTTAACTTACTAACCTGTACATTATTCAGGTAAAGTATCTGTAATAGAATTAAAAATCTTTTTAAAAATACAGACAAAGGCTGAAGAATATATTGATGCATTCTTAATAACTCTAAATCATCCAGCTCTTTATGCCAAGAAGTGTTGACAATACCAACTTCAAGGTCATTGTCAACTTGGTAAGTCATTAGCAAATAAAATATGGTTTAATTGGAGCAAACTCAGCAAGGAGCTGCATTATTTTAAGTGAACACTGCAATATAACTTGAAGAAGAATTACTAATCGCCACTCCCGTTGACAATGAAATGGATGAAGAAGGTGCTTTGTAACTTTTTTCTCTGACTTTTCCGTAATTAAATATGGAAATAGATTCCGTGAAGAATTAAAAGTCCCCGAGTGCATTAATTCAGGCACTAATGGACTGCCTTCCAGTGCTACAGCACACAGGTAGTTCCCAGCATGTTGCCAGCATTAGCCAATGTATCAGTGTCAGACTCCAGCAGTACCTTTTAGTTTCAATACCCAGCCTTGTAAAGTAGATTTAGGCTGATTACACATGCTGTTTTAAAAGGATGTATTTTTCACACTCTCAAATACTACCTGAAACTTTAAGTTTATTGGTGAAACAGCTGGAGTAAGACCTGAGATACCATTGCCTGAAGACGTGTACAGTGATTATGTAGCGTTTACAGCCACCTCAATAAGCTCTAGCATAACAATTGTCACTGGTTTGGGTTTTAATACTTCTTTTAATAAAACGCCGGTCAAAATAACCTCATTTGCATGTTGTTCATCTTTCCCAGCACAATATATCACAAACTCCCTAACAGAATCATGCCATTGAGGGTTATAACACTGAAACTAAGGCAGTGCCTCTCAGCACAGACCTTTTAATGCTGCTGCTCTGTTCACACACTTTATTTTCTCACATTATGCCACAGAATTATTCACTCTCTCCAGCTCTCTTTCCAAACCATATTTGATGGGCAAGCAGCCCTAGATCTGCAGAGCTCCCTAGTCCCAGCCTGATACACCAGTCCTTAGGCATTCTCAAAGCAACTGCCAAGCTCATCAAAGCACAGTAATACAAGTGGAAATGGACAGCTGTTTTGTTGGGTTTTTTTTTAAACTAATTCTGTGATATTTATAGAGTGCATATGTTATAATGCAAATATTTTAGCTATTTTAAAATAGGATTTTAATTATATTGTTTTCCAAGTGAAGGCTTTGCAGATACTTCTCTGTACCACAGGGCCTAGCTCAGTAACATAATGCAGGTTTTTTTGCTCTTCCTTGGCACTCCATGTGGGCACCATCCCACTAAAGCACTTCTGTATGTCCATAACTTAAAATATGTAAGCAGTCCTTGTGCAGTCAAATGCAGCAGCTAACTATGTATTTAACTATTAATATCTAAGTGCTTTGCTGGACTTAGGCCTACATTTGTTTGACAGCAAAAACGTGCTTTGGGAATTCCTGGCTTATCAGAAAGTACGTACTCAGAGTAAGAAAAAAGCAGCAACTTGGGGAGTCTTAAACAGGTGGATTAGGCTTTGAAGGCACAATGAAGGAGCTTTGGCCTAAAAATAGTACTTGTGTAAAACAGAAGTAAGGATTCAACCCAACGTCACACACTGTCACTTCTCCAGGGAGAAGATAAGGCAAAAACAGCTGTTGCAAGTGCTATAAAAACACTCAAAATAGTTTATGATCCACTTAGGACCTGATTTATTGCATCAGCTTTTCATGTTGCTTCTTGCTGTCCTATCATATTTTAACTGTGAAAATTCCTTAAATTATTAAAGTTTATGTACTGCTTTTATTTAAGCAAATTTATAGTAAAAAAAATAAAAATATAAAATAGGGTATGTTTTGCTTACAAGAAAACAATGTCAAAACCCTCAGGAAACAGGCTTCATTTCAGAGAATTTGAAAGCTCTTCCTCTCCTAAGGATCATAACACTTTAGTTCTGTGTGTTCACTTGATGGCTATTATTGCTTATAAGTATTTTCACAAAAAGTATTAAAACTGAGCCCATTGATTCTGTAATAATTTTTAAGAAAAACATGCATCTGCAGCATGTTTCCTGCTGAGAACTATAACCTTGCAAACAAGCCCTTGGAAATAACGAAAAATTATCTAATTCTAGGAGAAACAAGACAATGACAAGACTCAGGCATGATTATCTCTACCCACAGTAGAATCAGAAAAATATCAATAAAAATAAAATATTTTACTGAAAGCAACAGATACTGAACAAAAGGTTCAACATATGAATAGACTCCAATGAATCATTTAAATGTTTTCCCTTCTACCCTTAGTTATCCTTTCTACCCTCTTTATAGTAAAATCTTAAAATAGACTGGCAATTTTATCTGAAATCTGACTAAAACAGGGCAATGAATCTGAAATGCCAAAAAAATTATAAAATACACGAACAGAAAAAAAAGAGGAAGTGAAAAAGAAATACAGGTAAATCAAAACTATGCTGTAAGATTTCTATAACTTACTCATAAGAACAGTAGTTAGAGAAAGGGCAATGACTGCTGAGATAATCTACAGTAAGGACTTTACTTAGAAAAGTAGTGACCCACTTAAAGACTTTGGTCTGATTATGAGTCAGTTCCATAAATAGAAACTAATAACTAGAGTCTCGAAAGATGACCATCTTTTCCCATTCAGGTGTTCATTATTTCCCTTGAGAGACAGAAACAGAACTCCTCTTTGTCCTCAAAGGTCTTACTCCAAAAAAAAAAAAAAAATCAAGATATAAATATTGTAGGTAAATTAAAATTAAAATCCATTAAAAGCTTTATTATTTTCTTATCCTTTCATGTAGGATAACTACTTCAGAAGTAGCCAAACTTCTTCAAATACCACCATTCTAGAAAATAAATCAACTGAAAGCTGTCATGGTAAAAGATCAAGATTAAGATACTTTACAGTCTTTAGGATCACAGATCCAACAGAAGTTTCCTGCTCTTCTTAATAGTTTTTTTAAGCTCCATCGTACCAGTGTTGAGCAACATTTCTTCTATAACAATAATAATATTTACAAAGAAATTTGCATTCATACAGAACTCTCCACCAAATAGTTCTGAAATTATTGTGTACTCACGTACATCAGAATATGGAAGAAAATACTTCAGTTCTTAGATTTTTAACAGTGATGGAATGGTCAACATTCCTGTTTTAATTCTCGTGACAAGCTGCCTTTCAACATCATCAGTTAAGTCTAGATTTCAAAAACTGCTTTTTGAATAAGTTACGCTAAAGAAACACAAATTTGCAATAAAAAATTTAGTTGCACATTCTGTAAGTTCCCTTTACATTTTGCATCTCCTTTCCTAAAAGATGAAGCATGCAGGTAGCTAAAATACTACCTGAAATTGTCCTAATGTAGACGTGGAAAGCTTACTCCAAATTGAAATTCTCACATTCCCAACCATGTTTTCAGTATTCCACTGTTTTAACCCCGGGGTCAACTAAGTACCACAGAGCCACTCACTGACTGCCCCACCAGCGGGATCAGGGAGAGAACTGGAAAAGTGAGAAAACTCATGGGTTGAGATGAAGACAGTTAAGTAGGGAAGCAAAATTCACACACATGAGCAAAGCAAAACCCAAAATCCATTCACTGCTTCCCATGGGCGGGGCAGTTGTTCAGCCATCCCTGGGAGAGTGAGCCCCATCCCGCGTCACAGGGACTTGGGAAGACAAACGCCACCGCGTCCAAATGTCCCCAAGCTGCATACACCGAGCATGATGCCATATGGGATGGAACATCCCTCTGGGCAGTCGGGGTCAGCTGTCCCAGCTGTGTCCCTTCCCAACCTCTTGTGCCCCGCCAGCCTCCTCTCTAGCAGGGCCATAAGAGAAGCAGGAAAGGCCTTGGCACTGCAAGCTCTGCCCAGCAATAATGAGAATATCCCTGATTGTACGTTTGATTACTCAAAGACCATTCATTTTGCATATTCAGTGTGGAGAAAACATGATGCCTTATATCTAGGCAACAGCATCCACAGAAAACACAGTTCCTAACAAAAAAGCAGAATACAGTTGTGACCTGGGTCTCCACGTGGCTCTGCTGCCACCTAACGCATTTCTTGGAAAAATAATTACAGGAGAAAAGAATAACCAAAAAGAAGGAATTAATATTCTCTTCTATATTTTGTTAAATTATGAACTATAATTCACTGGATGCAATTATTACTACTCAAGCATCCCCCTAGCATTTATGACAATCTACAGCTGACGTTGCTACTTCGGAAGCATCTGTAATAAGGAACAGTGAACAGTAGCTGTTGAGGCCCTTCAAAGGGAAGGCACCCTTAATCTGCAATTTGTTTGGGATGATGTGAGAGAAATACCAAAGAACACAAATTTTTAGAGCATTGTAAAAATCTTACAACAGAACTCGAGAATTGTAACCCAGAGCTCACAGAATTTGAATCTACGATGTCTCAGAATGGTTTTAAAGTAGAACTGCTAGTCTGTAAAAGCACTCTTAATTATGAGAACATCTTTTTTTCCAATGTAGATTTGACAGCAGATTTACAGCATACCAGCTCTAAAAGTGATTTAATAATCTAAAAATTTTAATACATAATCAAATCTTTGAGCAAGCACTGAGTTGAGCTAGAACTCACTAGAGTTATAGATAATAAGAAAATACAGACAGTACAAACAGATTCAGAGTAAAAATAATGTGACAGCCTACAGACTTTGAAAATTAACCTTTTTTTGGCACAGGCTGATATAGACCTGCCAACTGGTCTATATCAGTCTGGTATTAGCAGGAGTCACAGCAGCCCTCCTGAAGCTTAGAAAGCAGAATCAAAAGTCAAAGTACTGCATGACTTTATTAACAACGTATATAACATGAAATCTCTTTCGTATATGTATTTTTTTTATCTATTACTCCCTTTCTTATGAAGGGATTAAAGGGAGGAAAAAAAATCATTAATTTATGAGCTATATTTTCTTTTTCCATTGCGATTCAAGGCTGAGGAAGATTCGGGAAAAAAGATAAAATATCTTCATTGCTTATCATTGTTTATGATACATTATGACTGATCCTATCATTCTAGTACAAAAATTAATGCAAACAACTTTATCTCCTTTTCCAGCTTGGGAATGTGTACAGCAGTCAGCTTGTCTTAAATGATTGTACAGTAAGAAATTACATGACATATACAACTATAACATGGAATTTTTCATTGCCACTTAGTTCCATGCTTTAGACAGTCTAATTCTTTCTGCAGTTGCATTGTTTTAAGTATTTTGTAGCTGTGGGCACTGGTATTATTTCAGAGTCACGCTATGCTCTTGCTCTGTAGCATTTAACCTACATGTTAAAGTTCCAAAAGCTGAATTTACAATTTTCTTCTTGTCAGAAGGACTTAATTATACATCTAAAATGGGTTCCATTTCAAGTTAGAAGCATCAGTTTTCCTTGAAGTACTGCCTGAGGCAAACAGCATCCCTGCTCAGCTCCCAGTAGCAAGAGACACCGTTCCCATATATTTATCTTTGCTAGCAGCTAGAGGGAAAAAAATGAGTCAAAATCTCTCCATACAATGCTAGAAGTACACAAGAAAGCATGCGGAAGACCAGACTTCTGTACCATCCCTGGAGGTACTTAAAAGACACATAGGTGTGGCACTTAGGGACAGGGTTTAGTGGTGGACTTGGCAGTGTGGGATTAGGGGTTGGACTCAGTGACCTTAAAGGTCTTTTCCAACAAAAATGGTTCTGTTTTTCCAAGGACAGGACTGTGATTGAACCACTTTGTGGTGCAAGGATGATGGAGGGAGAAGAACTTAAGATGCATCTCTTTCCACAGATTACACAAGAGTCACATCCAGTTCTGATTTTTCACCTGATCCCCACTTCACACTTCCCAGCCCATGTCCACATGGCACCAGCCTGGAACCACAGACACCCTTCAGCCTTGAGACCTCACAGAATTGCCATGGGCAGGTCAGGCTCCAAGGCAGGAGAGGAGAAAACACTGTGCAGCAGCCAGAATTTCTGCTTTCACCAGTTTGTCTGATCTTTGAGCTCATAACAGTGTGCCCTTTTGTTCTGACATTTCACTGCATAATTCCACGTGATAGCCCTCATTTTTTGTGGGGAGAAGAAAAAATAAATCATGAACAGTGACTTCCATTCATCTGTTCTGTGGAACTCAACACTCCATAAACTTCCATCTCGGTTGTAACTTTTCCAGGATGAGTAAAACTTATCTATCTAATGACTCCTTAAAAAAATGTCCTTTCAGATCTGTGATCATCCTTGTTGTCCTCCTCTGTACATATTTAAATTTTAAAATACACTTTCAGAATACAGGTAACCAGAACTGCAGGTAAAAATGAATCAGCAGGCAAATTATGGCATTTATACAAGGGCGTAAGGTTTTATGGTTTGTTTTCCCTCCCTTCTCTAATACTTCTGAATATTCTAGTTGCCCCTTTTCTCTTTTTTTTTTTTTTGACTGCTACTGTGCTTTAAGCTAGTATTTATTTAGAACAAAGTGTCAAAATTTTAAGTTCTGTCTCGATCAAAATTTAATTCAATGTCAGTGGTTTTAATGCATAAAATTAAGACTGGATCCCAAGTGCAAATGCATTTATCCGCACTGAATCTCACATGCCATCTTATCATGCCATCATGCATTACCATGAAGTCTTTCTGCAGCTCTTTGCAACTACATTTCATTGTCGCTACTTTGAATAAAACGGTGGAGGGCACAAACTTTACAATCTTGCTCATCCCCTTTTTCCAGACCAGTTATGGGGATATTAGATATCAGTGAACCTCGAATAAATTCCTTGAGACTCTCTTACATAGGAAAGTCAGGAATAGTTCCTCATATTGTGTTCTATTTTGTTGACAATTACTAAACCTTGATACATGGAACTTCAATTTCTTTAAACTCATTTGGTGACACCAAAGTCTTTCTTGAAATGTTTATAGAATAGATGAATTAAATCAAAATTACTTCTTGATTCTGTTAGAAAAACCTTCAAAAATGTGTGTCATGCACATCACCATCTCTTCTCCAGGTGCTAACCAAATTATAATAATTTGCGTACCATAGTTAATCAAGTCAGTAGTTTCATAAGTGAGTTTCATTAAAACAATATAAGTTCTTTGTTATATTTTTAATATTTTTAAGAAGTATGAAAAAAATAAAGCAGTAAAAATCTGTGAACCTTGGAAAGGTCTCTCAGCATCACCTGAATTCACTTTTCTCTTTCAGAGACAAGTATTTAACAAAACTAATGCACAATTTCTCTTTCTTTAGAAACTGTTCTCGTTAGTTCATTGGGCTACAAGGATATTTTTAGCTACAGCAAAATCTGTAACTTCACACAAGTAGCAAAAAAACCATTTAGGAAATACGACAGCCATCAAAAAAGACAAATGCAAAACTAATTTTTAAACATCAGATAATATTCACATTTTAAGAATCTTACTACAGAAAACTAAAAGAAGAAACTAGGGGAAACATGATACAAGAGATCAAATGATAATTATAACAAATGGTTTCTTCCTACATTTTTTCAATTGCTGGCCAAGTTACTTGAAAGAAGAAGATACTTCAATCAAATCTGTTATAAGAATATTGCTGACTGTTGCCATCCTAAGTACAAGGTTTCAAACTGCAGATCTCCAACTCCCCACTATTGTTTACCCCCAAAATTCAAATGGAACTTAAACAAGTCAAACTGGGATCACTGATCACATACAGTATATTGTAAGTAGAAACTGCTGGATCAATAAAAGAACATTTAAAACAGTTTTAAGATTGAATCTGCTTCTCTGTGAATAAAGCAATGCCTAACTGCAAATTTATTTTCAGCTGAGGTTTTGTTGTGCCCATGCTACTGTCTGAGGTAACAGTGAAAACTGCTGCAGTAGTTTCAATTTACTTGTTACTTTATTTCTAAACAGTAATAAAAGTGAAAGAGATGAAGAAAATAATATCATTATAATTATCATTATATGATTATAATAATTGTCACTATCAAACAAGGCTCAAAAGAGGCTAAATTATCCCCTGGAATGATTAGTGCTAATGGTTATAAATTTCTATTACATGTGCTGCTTCCATCTTTGTTTCCCAAAAAGTCTGAAATGACAAAATGCTGACCACATAGCATTTTTTGCTCCCACACCACAGTGGCTGAGCTACATGGGCAGTTCTAGCCCTGCACAGCACTGATTTCCAGGCTGCTGACAGCTGCCTCAGTGTTTGCTCTCAAAATGCAGTGCTCTATTCAAACATGCCCTCTTTCTGCTTGGACCCCAGGAGCAGCCAAAGGAGCTGTTTTTTGCACAAGGTCTGCCATTAAAGAGTACAGATTATTCCTAAAGACACTTGATACCAGATCCTGGGAGATCTTTTCAAACCATGGAGAAATGCGGGAAGACAAACAAAGGAGTGCAATTTTCTCCTTTGACATTAAATTTAAACTCAGAGGGATTTAATAGTCCATAGAATTATTTTTCCTTACCATTAGGCTGGAATTTTTTTTGTTTAAAAGAAAAAAAAAGGCAACAAGGCAACATACAAAAGTTAAAAATATTCACTCCCCTTCAATGGCACTAAGAGATAGAATTTCTTGCCAAAGTTTTCAACAACAGATTTGTAGAAAAGACTGAAAAAGCAGCACACAACCGCAGGAAAAGAAGTACTACAGAGGTGGCTATAGATGGCGTACTTCCCCAATTTTTCTCAGGCTACGTGAGTAAACTGAATTCTGCCCATTTTCCCTTTGCAAACATGATGCAGTAGACAGCTTTGCCCTTTCCAGTGCTTTCATGGAAAAAAAAAAAAAAAAGAAAAAGGGATTTATAAATAGTATCTTCAGGCTGCTGCAGCTCCAAGAACAAACATATCCATACTGTACTGTGCACTCGCATGAAGGAATCATGTTCTAGCAATATCCATTCCAGAATCACACACAGTAAGGATCACTTTTAAAAGCTGCTACAAGTGGAAATCAATCATGAAACCCTTCTATCATAAGTGATATTCTTCCCGTGTAGGTGAAGCATTCATGATTTTTATTCGGGTTACATTACGTGAAGTGCTAATGGAGCTCTCACATGAAAAATGTCTCAAATGTGGATCAGAGTTCACCCAGTGGGGGCCTCTGATCCAGGACAGCCAGTGGCCCCTGTGAACTGCATTCAGGGTATGGAAGCCTCTGCTTCTCCAGTCATTTCTGGAGAAGGCTTTATACAACAAAGACTGCAGACTTCACACAGACATCCCCACAGAAAACTGATTTCACAGTGTGAAACAAACAGATATAAAGTTTGCCAAAATACCATAATAAAGAAATAAAAAGTAGTTGTATTTTGGCTGGTTTACATGAGAAGTCTCAGGCTTCAAATCCAGTATCAGAGACAGAGCCATTAGACATGCAGGAAAGTTTCCTGCTTAAGAGTGTTTTATGAAACTTGTAGAAATAAAATCACGTAAATAGATATTTTTAAAATAAAAATTTAAAATATAAAGCATTAAATATATTTAAAAGAGGTCCCCAATATTTTAAATATATTGCCCAAGCAATATATTTAAAAAGGTGCTTTAATAATGCTGTATTACTATTTCTGATGCACCTACGATCATGTAGACTCTGAATTAAATCTGCTCTGAATTGCACTATATAAAGATGCTGGTTAAAGACAATGTAGTAGTGAGAGATAAATACACTTAAAATTAAAAACAAAAAAAAGCAGGGGAGGAAGGAGACAGGAAAAATGGCTTATTACAAAGAAACAGTGATCAGGGAAGCTGAAGAGCATCAAATCACCAAGAGAATTAATTATAAATATTTTAAAATAATGTAGATGAAATAGTCCAGATTTCTAACCCTGGGCCAGATGTTTTTTTGTTGGGAATATTCCCAAGAGATGATTCTCCTTACCCTAGCATTTCTTTCTAGATCCTGCTGCAAATTCAGCATCTGTTTCATTTTTCAAGCCTGTCATGTGAAAATATCTAGCCATAGCTTTCCACCAGAATTCTTTCTGCAGCTCAGACCTCACTCTGCTCACATTATCTTCTTCCAATCTGCTGTGAGATTTTTTGATTCATTTTCTTTTCCCATTGCAGCTGAAACTAATGTTACCAGTTGGGTTACTGAATGGATAAATTGCATGTATAGTGTTTGTCTGGAGAAAATGAGATGCTGGTCTGGTTGAGGACAGGTCTGGTATAAAGACACACTTGTTCCAATTGTTCTCCCTAGTTCCCATACTGTCCTCTAATTTTTCATGCATGTTTTCTATTTATCATTATTTCTATATATTTCAGTTGCATCCAAAACATCGAACTCAGGATTAAATTCGTCATGCAGTTAAGTACAGTTCATACACATGAAAAACACAAAGACTTCTGCAGATGGAGAAATGCCAATGCCATCACCAGAGTAATTTTTAAAATAAGCAAGTTGCTTTGATGAGTGTGGTCCCAGATTTGCACTTCATGCTGCCACAATATGTTAATAACAATTGCACAACACCTAAGATACACTGTGGAGGTTGTAAAAGGCAGGATGTTGTGTTACTTACTGAAGTTTACTATTCCATTTCTAGAGTGGGAAAAAAAGCTAAAGAAGTGAGGTTTGAGCTTTCACTGTCTGCTTGTTTTAAAGGTTGTTTTCCCAATCAATGATTCCATGAAAGTAAAAGATGTTATAAATAAAAAGCATTATATTACAGTTGCTGCTCAGGAGATGTCCTTAGCTTTCACACCATGTGATATAAACACATTACATATTGTAATTGTCTCCAAATGGGTGATTATTACATATAAAATGCTTTGGAGGTTGCCTTTGACCACTTTGTATTTTCCATTAACACATGTGGTTTGTGCATCTATATATCTATGCCCTTTGTATTCAACCATGCATATCAAAAAGAATTGCAGAGGGTTTTGCTATTCTCTTATCATGTGAGCATTATTAGAAATAAAAATCTATTACTGTAAACCATAGAGTCTCTCATAGTAGTACTTAAAATGAATTCATATTTAGTAAGAAAAAAATATATGCTTATTGGCATCCAGAACTGTCACAGGCCCACCCTCCTCAAATCAAGCTGCTTAAGCATCATAATCTACAAAGCTAGCTGAGTTTAGGATGTTTTATCTGTTGTTTTCATTAAGAACCAGAAAAGCAAACACTGACAATACTGACAATATAAATGTGTCACCAGAGTAACCTCATCTCATCTGTAAACTTTCCTTTTTTAATAAACTGGTGGCATTTTTTCCACCTGACAGCTGAGAAACTTCTCTTTCAAGTTAAAGTTCCATAGTTTTACAAAACAGATAAAATACATTAAAATGTTGTGTTTTAATAGTCACTGTATTCAGGATGTTGGAATTTTTTCTTTATTCTGTTAAAACCATAGTAATTCCAAAAGAAAAATAAATCTATTCCGGAAAATACAACTACTACCAAGTTTTATTAGGTTGACTAAGAGCCACGAAAGTATACCATGGGAGGCTACACTACACAAATATGATATTGAAAACCTTAGTGAGGTTGAATAGTATAGGGAGGAGAGGGAAGTCAGTCTTCTCTCATTCATAATGCCATTAGGTGAAAAGCAAGCATGATAAAAATCAATGCACAATCCCATATTCATAACTATGAATGAGATCAGGTTCTAGCACCAGCCGTTACAAAGAACAGGTAATGGGATCCAAATCCATTCCTGATTGATATGCAGTCAAAAGTCTTATTAGAAGTCAGCTTCCCCTTGACAACTGCACAGCAGCCTGTGGGAACTGAGAGCATGGTGTTCTTACTCCAGTTGCCAGTGAACAGCTGCCTGGCTTGGAAAAAAAGCAGCATCACACACTGTCAGCCAGACAAATCAGCAGACTCAGCAGTTCTGTCTTTATTTTTCTGTGGCCAAAGCCATGTGGCTGCAGTAAGCCTCACAACAGCCCTGAAATAACAAGCCCTCCTGAAGTTCCAGCATCAGTCTTAGCTCAGGCCCACAGTGGTACAGTCACATAACTTCTGGTTGGCTTTAAGAGCAAGTTATGCTTGCCTGTGTCTGCCTGTAACACCCCTTGAGGGTGTATATGGTGCCTGGGCCATGCTTGCCCTTTATCACCTTCCATCAAGAAATCAGTGAAGGAAGTAGAGCATTTTGCTCATTAAACCTTCTGCTAAATGGGCATTCACAAAATCCTGGACTAAATAAATTCAGTAACTAAATCTGTCTCCTGCTAAATCTTGAAGCTGCCAAACTGGGCCTTTAGTAAATCCAAAGCAGGCCTTTTACTAGTAACTTCTTACCACTGGAGAAACACGAACCCAAGAGCAAGACAAGAGACAGAAGGAAAATGACTCAAGCTTCCAGCTCCTCAGTGTTCCGGGCACACAGAACTTCATCACTTCAGTGCCTCCCAAGATCCCACCCACGGCCAGCACAGATTGCTGAGCCTGAGCTTGGATGTCTGAGTTGCTGTTACATTCACCAGCTGCAGGTTTGCCAGGCTGCAGCTTTCCTCAGCCTGTGTCTTCAGCTCACAGGTTATACTATCATTCACACCACCTCTATAAATTGCCACCAGCACAGAATACCTGTGCTCAACATTCACATCACCCAGCTGAAAACAATCACCCACACTCTAAAGCTGCAGGATACTTAGGATCACCTGCTTTCAGAGGAAAAATTGGATTTTGTCTCAGAACTGAAGCAAGCTGAATTCAGTCTTGTTCACCAAGCCGTAAGAGAACCTTGCACAAGCCTGCACAAATGCAAAAGAGACCAAGACTTCCCCCTACTAAAATACCATCAAACTCTATAGCACCACCAGAATTCCTACTTGGCTCTGTGTGAGTCCTGGACAATTAGAGTGAGATTTGTTCTCAGTCCTACACTTACTATTCTATTTTAGGAGCTAAAAGGCTTATCCCTTCTTCCTTGTCTCATCAGTGGCTTTATGCAGCCAGTGGCTGGTTTCCATGGTAACCATAAAGCCAGGTGGAATGTACAGATGCCATGTGGAACTGCACTTCCAACAGCAGGCAGCAAGGGGTCAAGGTGAAAGGACTTCACATACATATATTTCTCAAAGCTTTTAGAAGTTAGATTAGCATGGCAGGGGTGAAGGGAAAAGGGAGGGTCCAAAGCTAAGCAAAAAGTGATTACAAGAGGAAAAAGAAGACAAAAAAAATGAAAACTGAGACCACAAAAGCGAAAAACTATTTGAAGTATAAGGTGGAAAGCTGTGTCCCATCTCTAGAAGCAACATTTGCATCAGCAAAATCCACTATTTCTTCTTTGTTCTGCAAAGACATGTACATAACTGAAACAGGATGTGCACAATTGGGGCTTTGTTAGGTTCTTCCCCTCTACGTAGTGTTGGACGCATTTTTATTTTTAAAAAAGCACTAGTTATTATACAGAGAGGCTTTTACTAAAATCCTACTGCTAATCCCCTTTGGGATATTTGATAGCATGCCAGCTGTATCATGAGCTCAGAGGGAAGCAATGTAGGCATTTTACACTGCAGGCTCCATAGGCTCTACAGCTGCATTCCATAACTTTCCCCTCTCTCCCCCCTAATACACAAACAGCACTTTAGGAGACTCCTTTTCCTGTGCATGAGCCCCCCCTCCACCTCATTTGTAAACGAGCTTCCCATTCCCATTTGTGAATGTACAGCACCATTTGGTAACTCAGCCCTTAAGTATAGGCAAAAGTTACATTAGAAATTACTTTTCTGGAAAAGTAACAGGAAAGAAACAGCGAGTCAGCACAACTTGCCTGATCCCTGTGGACGAGGGCTTGCGAGGCTCAAAAACCTTGCAGTGTGTTCCAGCTAGCAGCCACACGCACATCTAATGGCACAAGAGCCTGTTAGAGCTGGCAGGAGAGGGGAAACAGCATCAGGGTGAATCAAGTGGAATGGCAAAAGGCTGACATTGTCCTTCTGAGCTCCCAGGTTCTGCCCTGCCCACATTTATTTACTTCCATCCCTTTGCTTCCTCTGGAAAATAAACTGAAAGACAAAAGGAGGATTTACACTTTAAGTCGGATCTCTTCCAAGCAAATCTCACTTCAATATTAATAAATGAAGAAATAAAATTGTAATGCACTGTGGATCTAACAGAACACTTGCCAAATAATATACGTTGATATTCCACTAATATATGTACATAAAATATATGGAAAGGAGGACACACCATATTAACACCTCTAGAAATATAAATTCTTCAGGGAATGAAAGACCTTAGCTAAGGTCTATATATGCTGCTAAAATACCTGCTTTGTAAACAAGGATAAAGACGCAGAATTTAAGATCCAGCCTGAAGGTTACTGATGAGATGGGAAAGCAAAATTTCTTTTGTTTTAAACACATTTATAAAGACAGTTCAAGTGTAAAATCTGAGTAGTGACTGGTAAGTCCAATCAGCACTTTACAGAAGTAAAGATTATTCCCAAAACACTAAGCAACATTGTGCACTTCTACTGTTATGCTTGGAAAAACATATTGTGTAAATGTTTCCTCTGACATGAGAGCAAACTTTGACAAATTTTTTCTGAATTATTGACATTTTTACAAAATACAAATGTTTTGCCAGGTGGCTGACTTCACATTATAAAAGCTTTTCTGGATACTTCCAATTTGGATCTCAAATCATACTCTCAGCTGTTGGACTTGTTTCAGTTATTTAGTTTTCAGCAAAATGTATAGATATCTCAGACATCTTCAGAAACATATCCAACTTAGTTCCATTTCATTATATATATATATATAAACAAACCTACAAAAACTTTTCAAATTCAAGCATAAAAATAAAGCAATTTTAAACGTGGGAAGGAGATGAGTGCTCCAGTGATTAAATACGCATTGATGTTCAGTTCTTCTCTACTTCTTGTTTACTTTTTCTGATTTTTGGTTACCTTCTGTGCCTCACTTACCATGGACAACCACAGCTGCAACTAGCCTGTCCTGGAGTCTGTTTTCTTCTTCTCAAACTAAGTTTCCATTCCTCCCACATAAGCATTCATGACAGAGGATCGCAGGCAAAGACTTTTGACTTTTTAGCCATCTTACTCAATAGTATAATCTGACTGTCTCTTCCATTTAGCTTTTAGGAAGGATGCCCATGCACTTGAATTCATCTTGAATGAAGTCCACAATTGCTTCCTAGTGCCTGCTCCAACATAATGCAGTTTTGCCCCCTGCTTTGCAATTCTAGCTCACAACTAACTCAGTTAGCAAAGTACATACTGCTTAGATTCACTGGGCCTTTTGCAAGGCCTCTGGAAATGGAAAGGTTAGTGTATGAACCATGCATATTGTGTCACAATTCATCAAATGTTACCTACTGCTTGCCCTAAACTCCAGAAGCTGACAGGCATCCTATCATAAGTGTACAATGCCTGCATTAATGATCTCAACCCAGAACTTGCATGGGCAATTTTAGCTGCTGAATTTTCCCAAGTACCCAAAGGCTATTTCAGCTTTGACATTACACACAATGAATCAGGGAGTCCTCATACTCTGCAACACCTTCCAACTTCCTCCCCCACATGGCTCCTTCCTTCTCCAAATCACCAGAACAGACCAAGCTTCCAGCACCTCCTTGTGCAAGCTAACACTACCATCTCATCAGAGAAATGAAAGCAGTCTTCAGCCTGCTCCCAAATGGAAACTGAACTCTAGAGAAGGTGTTTTGTTGGGTTGGCATGCATTCAGCAGAACAATTACAGGATGAAAGCTTGTACATCTGTCTCTTTCCAAGCTAATTTCTTACCATGTGCCTAAGTGGCACGTTCCTTGGGGCTCTATGCTGTATCAAAGGCTTTACATATCACATGCAGTGCAGTGCAAAAGCCTGCAGTCACCTTAGACCCATCACTGCAACCAAGCTAATCAGGTCTTTTTTAAAATCTGGTTAATAAAGAAGTCATATTCATGCACCTCAGCTGCCTGGTGAGAGACCAGAGGAAACCTGGGCAAGGCTTCAAGTTTTGGCCCTTGGCCAACCCTGCAACATTCTTTGGTCTCTGCTTTTCAACTCTCTACCTGAATTAGCCAGGGTTTTTTTATTTGCCAAGTTACACTATTTCTTTGCTACTCTCAGAAGCTGAGAGCAGACTGTAAGAGATTATAGTCTGGCACACTGCTGACAGTTGAGCATGTCACCAATAGTTAACAGATTCACATCCTTTTATTTCTCTGCTGACTTGAGGAAAGAGCTAGAATAGCTGATATTTTAATCTTTTTTTTACCTATTTAGAATTAAATATTTGTAAATCAGAATCCCAACTGCAATGGAGAATTTAGACAACAGAACAACTTAGGTACTGTTACAATATTTTTGACTCCTTATGGCAGAATTTCCAACTATTTTGTAAAATAGCCAGGTATTAGAGAACACTGACTTTCAGACTCTCTCAAGCAAGGCCATATCACATCAGTATTCATACAGACAAAACAGTTCTTCAGTATTCTCGCTAGCAGTTGATTTGTCTTATGCTGTGGCTTTTCATCTTTAGCCTTAAATTCCAATGAACAAGAAATTGGCATGCTACCAATTTACTCTGGAATGCCTCACAGGGTTTTGGCTAGGTAAGGAACAAATATCATCTCATACCTTTAACAGTCCAAATGAAAATTCTTTTTTCTTTCTTTCTAGTTATCAAGTGTCTCTTGGCCAACGGAGATGGATAAGTAGCTCTAAGGCGCCTATTACAGACTTGTTTGAGCTTTGGATGATGAGATTTCTTTTCCTGCAGGTAAACTCCGCAGCATCCTCAGAGGTGAGTCACTTAAGCTGTCTACCAAAATTCCTCTTTTTGTCCATTACAGTAAAATAATCATCACAAGGAGTTCTCTCTTCAAAGATAATGTCATTTAAACTGAGGCAATCCAATTTCTTGGCTCTGCCTTCTGCACACAGGATATTTTCCCAGCCTGTTTTATTTTACACCCTTGCTTGCCTAAGCCCTTTGGATGTTCAGCACATCTTATGCAGAAGGCAGCGCAAAACCTTTTTCTTTGTTTGCAAGCTAATTATTTAGTTCCTGCACTACTTAGAGAATCTTATCTCAGCATTTTCCAAGTTGATCAGCATCTTCCATGTCTCCTTCATTTTCTGGAAGACTTTCTGGGCCATGACGGCCAGGTCACTGAGCACCTCATCAATCTGTCTTGCTCTTGCAGACAGAGAGCGCTGTGATTTGGCTTCCACATTCACTCCAACGCTTTAAATTGCGGGGTCAACAGAGTCTTTATCTCCCCTGACAAAGCATTGGAGGTCTCCCAGGAGAGACTGGGAAAGAATATTTTAATTCATTTTTCAAAATCTCCACTTTTCTGTCTCATTTCTTGGACTTCTGCCTTCTGCCTGTCACTAACATAGCACCTGAGCAGCAGGCTGGCTATGGAGGGCATCAGCACACAAAGCCAGCAGCCCAAAGCCCAAAGTTACTAGGATACATCCACACCTTCTTTACCTGCCAGTTCCCTCTCTGCTGGTAGCTGGAGAATGTAGAAGTCATTCCATAAGTTCTGCATGATGCCTAGGCTGTGATGCTGCTGCTAAGGCACCTGTAGGGCTGCCTCCTGTTGGGCACACAGAGGAGGCTGCTCATCTGCAGGGCAGCCTTTCTGTTTGGTGTCAGATAAATCTTAAAACAAACAACAACAAACCCCCACACACCACAACCACACAACACTAATCATGTCCAGACAGAAAGAAAAATTGCAGTAGTCTAAGGACTAGCTCTTGTCTGGATCAGTGCCACAAGATATTAGACACTGGAAGGAACTAATTGAATTCTAATTGCTTATGATTCCTGTAAGACTACAAACACCAAAGTGCTGAAAAACTGAGTACCTCACCTTTCTGATGTTGATAAATTAAGAGATGTGCTGGCCAATTGCCATCTGTGTACAACAGCGCAGGTTATACTCCACTTTTAATAGAGAGCCCCCATTTTCCTGTAAAGCAAATTTGAATTTGCTTTTCCTGAACATGGGCAATCATAGTTATGTAGAGATCCTAAATAAGATCTAACCACTAAGAGACACCTTAACAGCTTGAATTTTCATGCTGGAAACAGACCAAGACATCAGAGAGATGCTAAAGAGGAGGTATTATTAAGGATCTGTATATTTGACAACCTAAGAGGAGATAAAGCCCTGGATTAATGTGCATGTCCCTCTTAACTGAAGTCTCTTAAGCTTCATGTTATCCACTGCAAAAGAAAAAAGCAGATCCTTGATTAGAGGCCAGACTGAAAGAAGTGCAAAACCCAACCCATATTTATTCCCTTGCTTCACTAAAGTAGAAAGACTGAAAAGACTAAAATAGTTGGGTTTTGTCACTTTCTGCTTGTTTAACCCTTTGCTGCTCATGGATCAAGTTAATGCAAGTAGGTTCAGGAAGAACACCAAGCTGCACTTTGAAATCATTTTTTTGTTGATGTTTATTTATACTTATTTTTCATTTCTGTCTTGTCCACACAGATTTTTGTGCTGCTTTAAGTAAGGACCAGATGCAGCAAAAGAGATACAAAAACACACATACAGAAGGATTCTATCTATGCCAGGGCAACATCCAGTTCTAATGCCTGTAATCAAAATTAATGTTGGCAGAAAATTTACACTCCGCTAGTATATATTACTATTTATTATATGTTACTGTACTTAGTACTGACACGACTGAACTGTTACACAACTCTTTAGCTTACAACCATTGTTTCTACCAAAATACTCAATTTCAGCAATTACTATCCAAATATTATGGAAATTGTCTCCATTATCATCAGTACCAGAGTGCTTGATACCTTCTAGATCCCTTTCCTTCTCAGTCCTAGATGTAGCAGTCAAAGCACTTCCTCAGTGCCATCTGAGGGCTGTAATTATGCTCTGCCTGTGCCTAAAACCTCATGCCCAGTCCATTTAATTTCCCTGACAATCTCTCCTGAGGCACAAGTCTGTTTCCCTCACCAAGCTCATTAGTATCTCTTCCCGTTCCAGCAGGTAGCTCTCAGACTTCCAGGGTCTTTTACTTGGAAGACTATTTTATTGGCAACTGTATACAAAGAAAAGGATTATTATGAATAAAAGATTAAAGGAAATCAGCAGCTATCAACCATTCAAT
The DNA here is from genome assembly GCA_013397975.1 of Machaerirhynchus nigripectus. NCBI lineage: Eukaryota > Metazoa > Chordata > Aves > Passeriformes > Dicruridae > Machaerirhynchus > Machaerirhynchus nigripectus. Next base: position 19,514 of record VZRQ01002208.1, read on the forward strand.
AAAAGTAACAACAGCTATGCCAGCAAAACTTTGTAGTGCAAATCTGACCTAAACAACTACTTGAGCCAAATTTGAGGAAGAGAATTGTGTTTACATACATACTAACATGCAATTGATATAGTTAAACAATACCTATTTTACTGACACACTGATGTCTGCATAAAGGTGACAGCTGCTGCTAGTTATATACGTTTAAAGTATCTCTTCCTTATAAAATTGCTTTCACACTCAGGATTTTATCAGTATGGCAGTTTTAGCTTTAAATTAAAAAAAAAAATCATACCTTTATTTATCAAACTCATAGCACCACACAATATTAGGATCTGCTCTTTAAAGGTTTGGGTATGATCTAACTTAAATGAAGCAATTAGAAAGACCAGGACAAACACCCTTTCCCTCAGCTACAGAACACAACATTTTCCAAGGTTTAGTCATGCTTTGATAGTTATTCTGTCTCTGCCCAGAAAATTAACAGAATTTCTTCCAAGAGATATATTTGCATCTCAATATATGTCCTTGGTAACACTTGGTAAGACTTTAGTGGGTTTTTTTTAAATGAAAAAATTCTCTGTATGTCTCAAAAGTATGGCATACTCTTGCATTTAGGTGTTTGTTAGGTAGTATAACGTATACAGCTCTGTCTCTGAATTGTCAATCATTAAAAAAAAAACCATCTCAGAGAGGAACTGTAAATTCAGATGCTGGAAGAGGTACTAATTCATATAGGAAGAGGAATGACTCAACTTTTGTGAAAAATTATCTCAATGTATTCAGTCAACACCAGCCTCCTATCTGTCAGGCTGAGAGAATTTCTGGGAATCCAAAGAGCCTGACATTCCTGTCAGCTCCAACAACGTGTACCCTTAATCAAGATATGCACACGTACATTGATGAGACATCATTCCTGTCAACTGCTCTGAGGGTTTGCCTGCAACAGGAAACTATTCCAGAACGCACAAGGGTGTGAATGTAACCTGTCCACACCAGGAGCTTGCACTGAACTGGTATCCTGTGGTAGCTCTTTTATCCTTTTTCCCCTTTAACTAAGGACAAATATGAAAGCAATTGGTATTTTGCTGGTTTTTATCAACTTGAAGTCATATTTGATGTCTTATTTATGCCCAGCTCTAGATTTTAACAGGATACTTTATGTGGTACCTTGGGGGAAAATACAGCACTTACATAAAAAGAAAAAAAATTAAAATAGTGTGTTCAGATTAATTAAGACTCAATAGATTTAGAACAATAAGAGAAGAAGTGAGAACATGAATAGATATATTTAATTGAAACAAATTACCTACGGTGTCAAAGACACTTGCAGCAGCACAGAAATCCCTCACTGAAATAAAAGACTGAGAAGTTTTACTGGGGATTACATGCAAAAATTTTGCTGAATCTGTTTCTGGATACATAGGATAGCTCACAGACTGCAAGTATTTGCGAGGAGGCCATCCTTAAAACAGCTTGAAGACTAACCTCCTGTATATCTTTTGCAACCATTTATTTTAGATTGTTCCAAATATAAATTATGTGCAGAAAAAACAGCAAAACCACAACAAGTCTTGTGTTGTTTTTGGGAGTATTTCTTATTCAATAAACTCTGAGAACTGGAACGTGGAAGATGGTAATTTGATAACTTGGATCTATAGGCCTGGATTTTCTTCCTCCAAAGAAAATTAAAAGGAGACAGGGCATTGCACACATCCCTCCCAGTCTGGATACTTCTATCTGTGGTGCACGTTCACCCTAAAATAGAGGCAGACAGCACAAAATGCCTGGAACGCAGTCTGTCTGCTCTTTTTCCTTCGTAATTATTTTCTTGCACTATCTGTGATGAGATGCAAGTGACAGTCTCAGTTTCAATCTGGAATTTCACTTTAGAAAGCCCAAGCACGACAAGTTAATTCTGCTATACAGAATATCTGCTGAACGCTTTGCAAACCCCTCAAAAATAACATCTTTAATGAAGGCAGCCAGGCAACCTTGCAAGGGGAATACAGTCAAGACCACCAAGAGCCCTACAACTGACCAAATATATAAACTTAATGAGTTTTAGAAGGCAAAAATTAGAATAATAAACATTGGCCATCTCTCTTATCTTAATTTAGCTCTACACTACACAGTGAAATAGTGCAAGTTCCCTACATATTTCAGGAGTTAAGAATAAGTTTTTTCCTCAGACTTGTTCATCATGATTTTGCTCATTTAACATGCCTTCCAGAAATTTAAGCCTACATGATGAAAACTTATCACAGTTCTTACCCAACAGAACGAAACTACTGTAACTCAGCAACTGCACTGAAGAGTAGGAAGTAAGATGAACTATTATTTTCAACAAAAAAACGCAACCTCAAAGGCATAGTAGTCACAAAAAACCAAGATAACATACCATAATGCATGTAGCCACCTGTGTCACTATAAAGTTCCTCTCACAAGTTTCGATCTGCACTAACTCAGTTTAAAAAACTGCTACGACAAGATCCAACAGGAAACCTATGCATCCAGTCTTCCCTGAGCACACTGGTTAAACCACTTAGGATCATACAGACCAGCTATACCTGAAGATTATTTAAAAAAAAATAAATTATACATAACCAAGTTTATTTCTTGTACACGGTTTAAGTTAGGAGTGGAGAAAGAGTGGGGGAAAAAAAAAGAAAAGCAGGAGCTAATGATTCTGAACAGCATGTAAATTGCCATCTTTTCCTCATAATCTCAAGATAACACCCTCCCACCTACAAGGCAGAGACAAGCTCCTCTTAAATTGGACTAAAAGGACACGTGCAGCCTCTGGTTGCAGGGCTTGGCAATTGTGAACAGAGTAAAATGTCACAGGCAAGGATTCTGCAGTGGGGCAAGACAAAGGAGATGGTAGGAAACCTGCAAGTGTTGATAAAGTTGATAGAAGAAAGTCTGTAATTCAATGTATTTATAATTTCAGTATAAAATGTCAAGTTTAATTTATACATTTCTAGTTTCCTCCTAACATTCTAAATATCAACAAGCAATTTTAAGATGTCATGAATGCTGATAAAAATATTGTAATAAAGCATCTTTTTTAAGACCAGTCATGCAGGTTTCATACACTTCAGGTTACAATCTTGAATTCAGGCTTTACAAAGAATAAAAAGGTATTTTTTATTTATTGTCCAAAAGCACCCCATTAAATATAGCCTCAGTGTAAATAAAAGGTAACCTCTCCAAAATTGCAATATAAATCAGCATGAAAGCAAACTTTAAAAGCAAACACCATTTTATTCTTAGGCACATCATATCTACTCAGATTATCTTCTTTGATTTAATTGGAATGGTATCCTTTTTGCTGAAATAAGAACACTGGAAAGCGTGGCTAATTATCTTTTGATTTTTCTATACTTTTATGGTGATGTCTTGTAAACCCAAAAATCATGGCAACAAACATGGAAAAAGATTAGAAGAGTTCATTCTCCTTCCAGACAAGATAAATCTGAGTCAGTAAAAATGCATGGAAAGTTACAGTAGGTTATAAGGACTCCATGAAGGGGTTATATGAGCTCATTTTCAATATAGAAAATGATCATTTTTCACATCACTGGCCAATTAAATGAGTTCAAACAAACCTCTCATATCCTGGGGCAATGCAAATTTGCAAGTAAAAAAATAGCATTCAATCTTAGAAATCCAAAGTAGGAGATCAAAGGAAAACACGTAACAATACCATAATGCAAATGAGGTTTTGCCTGGGAAACAAAATGCTCTGCAAAAAAGTCCACGACAGCAGAATTCCTAGAGCTCAGAGTTCTATAAAGCCGGTTAGCAGGGTTTGACTCATCTTCTTTGAGAACAAAAGCCTGACCCTGAGGAAAAGAGCTGTGCTGTTGGAGAGGCAGTTTGAGCTCCCCAAAGTTTGAAGCTTTGGAAATGCTCAACTTCTGCTAAAATACTATCTATGTTTCTTTTTTTTGTTGTTCATTTTGAAGTGATTATATCCTATCTGCCCTGCACAATAAGAACAACAACAACAAAAAACCCATTAAAATAAGCAACCTAAGGAACAGTAGAATTTTTCAGTCAGAATAAAGACCTAGGGGTCCAAAAGCCTACAAGGAACCGCAGTACATGATTCCCTTATTTTAGAAACTCTGACAACCATCTTAATAAATAATGCTTCTAATTTGGTAGAGTAAGGTATCAAAGGAAAATGGATGAAATATTCCACTGAAACTCTGAGGGAGAAGTTAAAATTATTGAAGGCTCCAGTTATTTACGTTTCTTTCCTCCTGTAAAATTACCCAAGGACTTTTTACTTGCAAGCTTTCCAATTTGTCAGGGTAATAAGCTCTCACTATGCCATTCACTGGTTATTGTTTGCTCTCACCTCCAGATCCTTTATGCAGGTAAGCCGTTTGTGATGCCAAATTTTGATGGCCTTGGATCCCACAGGAGTCTGTGTACGAGCCCATATGGGCTCTAGGAGGCTCAGCTTAGACTTGGGTGAGCACTGATGTTGTCAGGACACACAGCTGCTCCGATTAAGGCTCAGGTCTCATTGTTAGTCCTAGAGCAGACACAGAGGTCACCTGGAGTCAGACAAGCACAGAGAAGAGAAGAGGCTTCCCTGCAAAACACAGAGCCCTACGGTCTCTGCAGAGGAGGTGAACTAGGAAAACTACAATATATACAAGACAGTACAAGGGGCAGGTGGGCAGGAGGTGAGGTTCTCTCTGCACAATGAAGTAGGCACAGCTCTCCAACTATGCAATTTTAAGCAAGTGTTTTGCAACAGAGGAATTTTCAGTTTTTTCATACCTACATCTCCCTGTAATTTGCAGGGGAGATTTGCAGATTTTATTTGCACATACTTCACTTGAATGTACTTGTGAATTACACCTCCAAGTCCACTCTTTTCACAATATTAGCATAAAACACAGGTGTACCCACAGGCCCAGCTCCAGCTAATCCCTGAACTATTCCTGGCACATCACCAAGCAGCAGTGACTATAATGAACGACAACAGCAAAGATATGATAGCCTTATCTTTCTGGCAAGGGTTCTGAAAGCTCCAGAAACTCATCATCACTAATGCAAACCCGAGAAAGGAGTGAAATAGGCTTTCACTAAGCAGCAGTCTCACTGGGGCCTCCACTTACGATAACATTCACAGGAGCTTAGAAAACTTCCTCTAATAAAAACAGTCAGTAAAGGCTCATACAGGACAAATGCATCAAAGCAAACAGAGAAGCAAATAGCCACTACACTGGCTATAGTATTAACTACACTGGTTCGTGACCTTTTATTATTTTTTAATTTTTTTCCTGCAAATTTTTCATTTATTAATTAGGTTTTTGGAAAAAAAATAGGTTTGGGGGCTGTTAATTAAGAGATCTTAAGCTGATTTAAAATTTAAAGCTTGGGTAGTTACCAGTTTCATACATAAATAAAAAGGATATGACCTCAAACATAGCATCAAAAAATTCAAAATTCAGCAATACAAAGCAGTAATAAGATTACCTGAAACCCCTTCTTTCACTTAAACATTCCTGCAGTTCTTGCCATCAAGAAGTGCAGCTGTAGTCAGCCCTGAAGCAAGAAGTTTAATACTTCAAAGCTGATTTTTCAAAGGCCTCTCACTTTGTTGTTGACAACAGTGGTTTTGTTTCAACTCCAGAGGTCCTTATAACTAAAAATACTAAGATATGGGTACATATACGGGTGTCCCTGAATGAAGACTAACATCAAATAAGAGACTTTTTACACAGTAACTATCAACAGGCAAACCACAATATCATTTGAGGTGATGGGGAGCTCAGGGCTGTAACACAGAGGCAATAGTAGATAGTACTGTAAAACTGCAATTTGAATAAAAATTGCCTTCTTGAGGCTAAAATATAACACAACTCTTATAAAACTTCCCTTTTAAAATCTTCTTTATTTGCTCTCCCTCCCGTCACCTCCCCTCCAGCCTCAATGAGTCCCCCCTCGTTGCTGATGGGCTGTTATTTCCTCTTACAGATTGCAGGGACTGTGCTGCTGCAGCTCTCCTCACCATGCCAAAAACCATTCAGAGTGCACCGAGTCAGCACTGCTGACTCCTACCTCCCCTTCTACCCCGAGGGAAATCACTCCTAACCACAATCTCCATTGCCTGAAGATCAAGATACGTGGTAATTACCTTTGTTGCGACTTCCACCCCCATTTGCAGTGTTCGGGATAAAGTTTTCAGACATGACAAGTGCCTGCACGGTCTTGCAGTGTGTCATAATGCCTGACAGGCTAAATTAACAGTGGTGGAGGGAAAAATATGCTATCAGAGATACACAGCACTAAACTAGGGCAGCTTTAAATCAGCTCCAAGCTTTAAAATTAGAAAGCCTGATGAGTAATACCAGTATATTAATACCTGTTATTAGGAAAAGCACGTGTGTAGCTTTTTTCAGAAATGAATCTGTTTCTGTAAAGACAAGTGTACCTGTACAATACACAGTCTACATCTACACTGTTAAATGGTCATGCTCAGCATGCCTAGGAGTTGTCCCAAATATTGGGAGCACACCTGTACACTTCCTGGAAAACAATGTCCAAGTTCCTTCACATGGAGTCAGAATGCAAATCTGTCACAGTCTCCCATCTGTCCCACAATATTCTTCTCAGTAAGGACAAGAACAATGAAACTTTCTTGAACCTATTTATGTTACACCAATTTCGAGGCTTTCATACAAGGCGTAACCCAGACTTTGGCCTACAATACTGATGTAAATAATCTTTAAATAATTCAGCAGTATGTATTTTAATTATTTTAATTTACTTCCTTTTTTCTGTTTTGTTTTGGTAGCTTATTCAGGAGCTAATGAAGGCACGGAAATATTAAAGGGTCTCTGCATTTCTAATTGGACTGGCATTCAATTCTGCCTATGATCTGATCCTCTCTTAATGCTGCTATAGCCTGGATATCTCCTAGATTAGCAGCTTTCCCTACATGTCAGAACACTACTGCTGACCACAAATCCTTTTCTATCATGCTTTGTAAATGTCAGAATTTTTTAGCCTCTCTATTGCATTCTTTTCTCCTGATGCATCAGATCAGCTTTCTCCCACAACTGGGAGTATAATAGATAATCTTTTTTCTTGATGTCAAGTGTAATTTTGCACTACAATTGTAAACTCTTCATGGTCTTATTCCTTAGTTCCTTCCTAGTCCAACTGCTGCATCAGCTATCAAGCCACTGTGTATCTGGGAACCATCATCCATCAAGCCAAATCATCCTCACAGCCATTTCAAGGATCATCTTAAAGATTCCAGACTAAGCAACACCTCTTTCACATCCATCAGCAATCCTGATGCCCTGTATTCTTCTTCTGCTTGTTGTATTGAAATTTCCATCTCTCCCAAGGAAGACACAAGCCTTATGTTCACAACCCAAAGAACTTAGAGGCAACTGAACATGTTCCCATAGCCATGATTTTTAAAAATACTCTTTTTGTATTTCTAGTCCCACTGGGGAAAGCAAAGATATTTTTTGAGCCTGGAATATCTCTATGCTTAGTTCTTAACATGGACCAAACCTTAGAAAGACAAACAATAACAAGTGATAAACCTGGCTCAATGAAGTCAGTTTAGCACATTTGACAACTTTTGAGTTGTCCTACTACTGTATATGTAGATTAATGCCCTTTTTGAGGAAAAGCAAAGGGCATTAAGGAAGGAGAAACTGATACCAACATTTTGAGATATAAAGCCCTCTGTGGATGCAAATCCCAAGAAATCTGGAGAATCAAACATCTAGATTTAACTTTTCCAGCAGTGCCAGACAGAGTGAAATGCTCCAACATTTTGAAAGTAGCTCTTGTGGGCATTTGAGTGTCTCAGAATTGCCTTTCTGAAATTCTCAGCCTCAGTGAACAGGCAAGCTTGCTAAGCACTTGCTAAAATATGCAGAGGAGATAATGGCCTCACTGCTGGTGCCTAGGTGCAGATTTTCTCCAATTCTAGTTTTGGAAGACACTGTCTTTCTACAGAATTGCTACAGTTATTCTTAATGCTATAATGGTCATGGACTTTACTGGTAATATCATTGTTGGTACCTAGATTTCAACATTAAAAAATAAATTCAAAATTCACAATCTGAGGCACTTACTCATCCTTTTACAAAGACCAGCATCTTCATTGCCTAAAGAAGCACTTACAGTTATAGCTCCACCATGCACATTTTACACACTCACAGATACATCCCCTGCCTTTGCTGGTACACATTAATCACTTTCACGGCATAAGGTGCTTTCCCACCCCAACTTCTTCAGCTGTATGGTCTAAGGAAATTAAAAAAAAAAAAAAAAAAGGAAAGAGAAAAAATAAACTTGAGAGCAAGCAGCTCAGACCAGAACTCAACATCTACCTGAAAATTCAGTCTTCTCAGATTTGCCCAACTGCATGATTTCAGCTATAGAAATGAGAGATGTTATTGCAGGCTAAGTTTCTTGCAGTATCTCAAATACATTATGAATTTTGAGAACTTGCCTGGGAAAAATGACAACTCAAAAAGTTACTTCAATCACCAGGTTGTACTCAGAGTTGCCTGGTTGTAAAGGGGGCTTTACCTCCAAGACTCAGAACAAACAAGATGCAACTAATTATTTACATTCTGGAATTCAGTCAGAGAAATATGACTTGCAGTAGCTCAAGGCATAGAAAGGAAAAAAAAAATCCCACAAAAAACAGAAAGGAGGAAAGCATGCAGCTGCAGCAAAATGCTGTCTTCAACAGGAATGTGAAGATTGTAACTTATTTGGGAAAATGACTAATGCTGTAGCATAGAAAAATGTAAGCCTAAGGATTTTGTCTGTGGTATTCAAAGTTATTATTTCAGGCTCCCACAAACGCAAAAAACCCCTTTTTTACAGTTCATATGCAACTCATACTTTTGAGATATCCCACAAACAGCTATGTGTATATGCATATTTTTTGTGCATGTATATAGACATATTTATTAAGTATATGTGAAGACAGACAGACAATATATTGAGTGGAAGTTATTTTTATGAAATTCAATGAAATCTATTGCCAGTCTTACAGTTAAGGAATCACAAAACATACGGGGTTCTTCATATATAAACATACTAAACAATTTTTGCTACCTTGAGATATAACCTGAATTTCTACACTTAGGAACAAAAAACGAGATAAACAGCAGAGTTCAAATTTTATCTGCCTCAACTGAAGACAGGCTTTAAAAGGACTCAGTCCAGGCAGTTGGATATTCCTTTCTCCAGATTAATACTAGCATGTTGTGGGCAATAATGAGGCAAGTCACTGCCTCAGAGCTGCAAATTCCTCTGAAGAGAGTCATCTGGCAAATACATTATTAATTTCCTAACTTCAATCAGAATTAGCTCAGTCATCACGTGTGGCAAAATTATTTCCTGACAGGGACAAAGCAAATGGAGTCAAAATAAAGAAAGGGCACCAGGGAGGCCCAAGCTCACTGAATTGCCGTGCTGAAAAATGGCAGAAAGATTTAAATAAGAAAGGCTGGCATATAAATTGCTGTAATGTCTTATTTAAATTCTGAAAGCTCACTGATGTTATTAAAGCACTGCAGTATTTTGTCTGGCACTGAAGGATAGTAGGATTTTTCTTGGACTTTTGGGGTTTTTGGCTATTTGATTCTAGCAAAATACAGGCAGTAAACAACAGATCACTTGTTACCCATCAACTGTTGAATGGGCATGCTCATAACCATACAACCACAGACCAAAGTAACTCGCCCATACCCCCTAGGCAGTATAAAGGTGATATTTCAAACCAGATCTTTTTTGTAACTCTACTGTTGCCTTATCCCTGGTCTTAAAATTAAAAGCCAAACACGGTTAGAGGGGAAAAAAGGGCTTTACCTCAGTATTTATTTAAGGATCCTCAGGTGCACCTCATCCAGGTAGAATGCACCGAAATGCACCCCAGAATGCACACTGAAAATGCACACACAATGATTTGTGTATACAGCTATAAACCTTGCAAATGAGCACATCTATCAAAGAGTCCCCAGTGAGAGGCTCGAGTGAAGCCCCCACTCCCAGGAATACCCCCCTGGATGGGCCTATCTTGGTTTACAGAATGTGTTCCGGAGAGGACCTTGGTGTCTGGGGCTTTCTGACCCCTAACTGGAGGCCTACAGGATGTTTGGTCTCTTAGCTTAACAGAATATGGGTCTCAACTAAGTTATCAAACTTAAAGAACTGTAAGTATGTGGTCTAAAAGCACTAGAATGCATAAAAGCTATAATATAAAAGAGCATATAAAAGGGGGCATAAAAGAAAAGGCAAAAAATCATCATGGCATCACTACCTTAAAATGTTCTTCTCCTTGTATTGTAATCTTCTGGTTTAGGCATCAGTGGTTGAACACAGTAGTATTACTCAGCCACTGCCATTGCAATTATTATTGCTCAGGTAGAATTCAAATTATTTCCATTGGTATTATCACGTCTAAAGTAGTTTTCACGAGTTAGAAGTTACTTACAGAGCTTACTTCTAATTGCCTTAGAGAAATTAATGGAAGCAGAGAAATAAATAGGGCATAATTATCATAATGGAAGAGTATTATTCATACAGTACTAAAAAAATATTTAAGTATAAAATGCTTCATACTACTAAAACAAAACTCACCATAGCAAACTCTGCTGCAGATATATTCCCTTCACTAGGTTAAGCCCAAAAGCATGTGATTTACACAAATGAAGAAGTACTAAAGGTATACAATTAAAAACAAAGAGCTCTGTATAATTGCTTTGTACATCTAACAACCCCCAAATAAGCCTTTACACAAGAACATGATTGGGTATTAGCACTTACTCAGAAACAGCAATGTGAATCAATAAAGGGTTTTTTTCCAATTTATCTTGCACACCTCTGATTAAAGTAGGAATACTGTTAAAGTTAGGAGGTAGTCAATATGGGGAAGAACATACTTAGAGAAACTGGAGGTGTCTGCAGACAAAGCTCCTTTTTGGTGAATATTTTAACTCCTACCATTTTATGGTATTTAAATGTACTGCAGAAAGTTGAGTTCTCACCCACCTTGAGGAGAAATATAAACTAGAAACCTCATTCATCCTTTTCAACTTTTTGTCTCACAGCTGTCTCAAATTACTTCCTTAAGCAGAATGCCAGCAGAGGCCATTAGGCCAACATTTTAACCTAGATGTTGTGTAATTAGGCTGACTTTACTCACCTGGACCCTATAGGGATTTAGTTAGATTCAGCTGTGTGCCATCACTGAGGAACAGCAACCACCAAGGTCTCCTACCCAAGACAGCTGCATGACTGGATGCCGGTTAGGTGAGATTTACAGACAGGAGTCCAGCTGGCAAACCACCTCCATAGTGAAAGGAAAGGCAAATACAGGCAAGGCCCATACCAATCTCACCTGGAAGAAAAGTCCTTCCCAAGCCCAGATCTTATGACTAGGTCATTCAAACAGATTTCAAACAGACAAAATAATCTTAGAACAATTTTCTCCTCCAGTTGCTCTCCTGTCCTTGAGGTTTGTAGAAAAAGCCATAACAAATACAAAACCCTAGCACGAAAACAAAAACAATACAACTGTCCAGTTAAATTTGAGGGCAAGGAGGAAGAAATTCCTTCTTGACTATGCAGGAAATCTCTCTCAGCTCTAAAGTGTGAGTCAAGCCTACTGCTACAGTAACTTCATGTGTTATGAATGTACCAAACATCATACACCAGTTTTACTGTCCCCAATACACAGAGAGACTGCTCATTGAAAAAGCCCCAAACGTTTAGGCCAGAAAGGGTTACTGCAGTCTTGCAGCATGACTGCAAGTAACACTGCATACAAACTCAGATGCAGCTTTTTTTCCTTCTAACAGATTAAAGCTTTGTTTTTTGAAAGTTTGGGATTAAAAAAGCAATTAGTTTCTCAGATTTCATTTTCCCAGGTCAGCCATTCTAATTTAAATTGCACTCACAGATAGAAAGGGTACCTTAGATTGGCTTTTTCTAATTTCAACTTACCAGAAAGGCTTTCTCATGAATACTTAGACAGCAGATAAGGGAACATGAACCAGTTATCACAGAAAAAGGTAAGGTGTTCCTTCTGAATCAATAACTGCTCTTATCCCATGGAACATGTGAGGCACCTTACCTTCAGAGAGAAAGCTGCCAGCCAGTTGCCACTTATCCCTTGGCAACACTCTTCCCTGTGCACACTTTTATTGTCTCTCCATTCACATACCACAGGAAGGTCTCGAGAAGTGGCTTGTCCCATTTTCTGTGTGCAAGCTCACAGATAGGCCTGCGCTATTTCCATCTCTAAGTTTTACAAGAACTGAGATTTCTCATGGTGCCAGGGCTCAAATGTTGTCTGTGCCTCTAACTGGGGTAAAGCACTATCCACACTTCTGCTTTCTTTGCCCTTCATTACTGATGGAACAAGTTCTGACGGCCCATTCCCATCAGATGGTGCAAATTCCACTAAATTACAGTACCATATCATATGTCCTTATGTATTTGAGTATCCCAGCATGCTCCTGCTGCTCATGTAGCCTTCTAGCATCAGTACAGAGGCAATTTAAAATATATTCCTTACATGTGCCTTTGTGCCAAATTAAATGATACAACGTATGCGAGAAGATACGTTGAGATATGTGCTGAGAATTTGAAATTGGTGCAAGATCTGAGAAAGAAAATTCATGAAGTAGTAAGCACTGGAAGGTCACTCGGTCAAAGAGAATTTTTCATTTCCTTGAAGGACATCAGACACAGTCAATGTTTGGGAGTGCAGAGAAAGCACGTATTAATAACTTCCTAAATTCTGTAGTCTACAACTCAATTTTCACAGCTGCATTAGAAGTGCAGAAAAAAAGCAGTGATAAGCTGTTCTAAAGGATATTTTTATGAATGAATCTTTCAGTCTTTCCCCCACTGCCAAAATTAAACATCTTCTGAAATCCACAGAATACTCTTGTAGAGGTTTCTTCCCAATTTCTACTGCAAACCTCGCCAGTAATACATCAATACATTACTTCTAGTTGCCAGTTTTTCTCAATAAGTTGGGTTTTAATTAATTTTTTCCTTCATGAATACATCAGGTACATCCTAATTTCATTGTTTTTAATGAGATATTCTCGCAGGTATCACTGGACCACACTTCACAGGTGCTGATGAATTAAAAAAAAATCCAGCACACTGATTTTGTGTATTATCTTCTATACATAATGTTATCTAAGCCTAAGGGCCCAAAACTCTTCTATATAGTCTCTTGGAGATGGACAGTCCTCTCATGAAGATACCACTCCCTTTTGAACTATTCCATGTGTAACCATACATACAGGACCTTGCATTCAACTGTAAGGACGGCAGGACTTGATTTGAATTTTTTTTAATTACACCCCTTTGTTCTGTTGTAAACTTGTACCTAATTAAGGGATTGACAAAAATCAAGTCCTCAGCTTCTTTGGAACTTTCTCTTTCTGTTCTAGAATTATGTAAGTACTCAGTCAAAAGAACAAAAGGTCTCCCTAGTTTTGCATGGTTCTTTTCGATCCACTGAAACCAATTATAATCAAAGACATTCTGTAGTCTCTTTCTGGCAGTGTTTTTGAAAGCAGAACTCTTTAGAAGTGACTGTCCTCAAAATCCTTTCTTGGAGCAGGTAACGGTCCTGCCTTTCTGCGTCTTGCAAAGGTATACGCGTGCATTTCAGTTAGGACATGTAAGTAAACTAGAGAAACCTCAGCATTTTCTACTTTCTCCAATTCATCCTAGGTGGGAATTAGCCCACATGAAATAATATGTGGAGTATCTCTTCCATGATCCCTCAAAGACAGATCAGTAAGGAAAGAATTTCATTGACTTCTTCCCCAGACAAGTAGAGGAAACATTTGGGACACAGTTATAAAGCCAAAGTAAATTTTATTGCTGAGTGAAAGAAATAAGGAGATAAAAACAGGACAAAGATGAATTTCAGACAAGAGTTGAAAATAGATGAAAGCAGAAAAAAAATACAGCTTTTCACCTCTTAGACTCATTTAAGAAACCCTGTGTTTTTAAAAGTACTGAATTAGATAAACCCTGCAGTTAAAAACTGACCATGATCTGGTTGGAATTTTCTGCAGTCTCAGTGCAAACAGTAAACAGTAACAGAAAACAGTAACAAGACTGGTGGAGTTGTCTAGCCATTATACAAACATACTAATTATCGGTATCAGTTGATCATAAAATTAACTTAAGTAACATAAAAAACTTTCATCTTCAGTGTCAAGTTCTGCATACTGGGACAGTGGCTAACGTGCTGAAGTCAACTACAAAATTCCACTATGTCCTATGGAAAGAGGTGGTGAATCATATGGCTACACCGAAGTAAATGGATAAACCCCAACATGTTCAATCTGTACTCTGCAGAAAGACTGATGAATTATTCTTTGCTTGTCGCATCACACTGCCCTTTTACAGGCATGAAAGCTCCTGGGACCCATTCCAGAGAGGAAATCCCTGGCAGCTGCTGACTGCTGGTAAGAGGGACTACTGGTGTCACTTGTGAAGCCACTGTGGGGGATGATTCAACTGAAACTTTTTTTTGCATCACTCATCAGAATTTTCACTGGCCTATCCATTTCTATACAGCAAGCAAACCCCTCTTATCACGCTCTGTGGTCCTACTCTATGTAACCATACCATAGGATTTGCTTAGGTAAAACCATGAATACATAACCATGGGAAGATTTGGAAAATGCCACAGAAGCTACTCAAGTCAACATCTCCTTCCCCCTCAAATGTTTCCCAGTGAAAGTGCTATGAGAACTGTAACAGCAAACAGTTCCTTATTGTTCCTTACTTTACAGATCCTGAACACCCGAGGGCAGAAAGGAATCGGGACCACTGAATACAGATACTCGTTTTCTTGCTAAAAACGCCTTCCACACAGAACTACCACGTGCCTTTCGGTTTCGGGTGTAAAACGTGTCATGTTGGTTCAGCGAAACGTGCAGCACTTGGACATCACCTGCCGCTTCCTCCACTGATCCTTTTCCTCACACAGACCACCTAAAAAAACCCCCTTATCCATCCAGCATAATCCCCTCCTTCTTGCAAAACGCTCCTCCTTTGAGTCCATATAATTAAATATGAACTTAAACACGGCACTCGCCGTGTTTAAACCACCCCACGTTCCTCGCGGACCGAGGAACGACGCACAGCGACGGTGATGCGGGGATGTGCGGGGACATGCCGGCATGTGCGAGGTGCACCACACCGCACCCTCTCTCCCTCGGTCCCCGGCAGCCGTCCCCAGGACCGGGCGAGCGGCCCCACCCCAGCCCCTGTAACAAA
>VZRQ01002208.1:35135-50113 GCA_013397975.1 Machaerirhynchus nigripectus
CGGGAAGAGGTGGCTGGTGCAACTTTCCCGTCGGCCGCCTCCCTGCCAGCGCCGGGGAGGAGGCTCGGGGCTGTGCCGAGCCCTCCCGGCTCCCCGGGCGCTGCCGCGGCCGCTGCCTGGCCCCTGCGGCGCAAAGTTTCCGCGGCTGCCGCTGCGCTGCCGCCGCCCGCCGGCTGCGCCCAGCACGGGGAGCTCCCGCACGGCACTCGAGGAGCCGGGGCTGCGTTTGGGGTTAGGGGGAGGATCAGCTCCCCGGGTGCCAAGGGGGACTCAGAGCAAGGAGTTATGTAAGGCACCCCCAGGACGCTTTCCCAGTTACTGTTTGCATAATGGAGACAAGTTGGGGTAGTACGTTTAGATTGTTTTATAATCTCTGCTCATTGTTTGAGGAAGACAAGGGTCCTCGTATTTCTCTGTCTTTCAGAGCATTAATCGTGCCTAGAAATGCAGCCATGTTATCTCTGCCTTTTTTGTCTTAAGATTATAAATTAAGTAGTTTCACGCTGATTGACACTTGAATGGAGTGCCCAACAAATGCCACACGAGACCAGGAGGCATGGTTTTTGGCTTTTTTTACCAGCTGCTGGTGAATTTCTCTTGCCTTCTCCACCTCATCCTCTTGCATAAAGCTACAGCTCTCCCGGTATGAAACAGACACCATAAAACAGATTTTCCAGAAATCTGGCTGTAATGTAGATCCTCGGGATGGGTAGGAGGTGCCCACGTTGAGCTGCCAAAGACCCAGCCAGTCTGCCAAACGTGATGGTGGGATCAAGGTTGTGGGTACAGAGAGCGAGGAACTGTGGTTTACAGCCAGGCTAAGGAGGTGGCAGCTCCTGAATTCGGCTCGGGGGTTTGACATCAGCACTTCCTGTGGCCTTAGGTATATCAGTAGTTTCTTTGCAGATCACATGCATCTTTCACTTTTAACTAGAAGTTTCTATGGAAGGAAGCAGTTGCCATACCTCCGTTTTTCTGGTTGTGAATTGAGGTTAAATACTAACGTAGCTCCTTTAAAGCACTGGAAAACCTTTGGAGAATGGTTCAAGCTAGAAGCTGCCAGGGTCAGACATGAGGAATAACTGTCAGATTTCATTAGAATTACTTAAAACTCTAACGATGTAGTGAAGATCTTTTTCATGAGGGTTGAAAAGGCAAAATAACAAAATCTAGTTTGCCTATGCTTCCTGTCTCCATTCACAAAGTAAGGCTGTTAGTGCCATCATTCTGGTCAAAGTCTAGTTGTAGCTGTTTTGGCTTCCAAAAATAATAACTTCAGGGCATCACCTGAAACCTGCTCAGAAAAGCTGGTGCAGAATGAGCACATTACTCCTTTTAAGAGGAAACTACACTTCAGTTTTAGGCAAATTTGTAAATAGCTTGGGAATGTGCTACATCTTGCTGCAAAAGTAAGAGTAGTTATAATTATTTTCAGGAAGACTGAACAATTTTCCTGTAGAATCTGTCAGCACCTGTCCATAATTGCCCAGAGAGATTATTTGTGAAAATATCGGGTGTTTTTGGTCTTTTTCTGTTCTTCACATATCAGGGTCTGATTCCACTGTCTTTAAAATCCGAGCAAACTCTACATAGTCTCTGCAGCAGCTCTTGTGAGTGGCAAGGATTGAAATCAGTTTCACCTTGGCTGACAACTGTAATGACTTTTCATGTCTAAGATCTATGTTTAAGGTTATACAGTCAATGCAGTAGATTCCCTCATTCAGGTTTTAGCTTTCTTTTTGGTAACACGTAGCGTAAAAGCTGAAAGTCCCTAGAATTAAAAAAAGAATTAATTTGTTCTTCTATTGGCTTTTATATCCTTCCAGGAATCATGCTCAACAAACAAGTGTTTGTGGCTGAGAGTGCAGTGATGTCTTACGGTTAAACATATGGTCTGTTCTGTATTTATGAAGGTTGGCGTAGTATTAACTGGTTTGTATTCTAAAGATGTAACATGGAAGCCCAAGCAGATATATTCTAAGTCAAATCAAAAGATTTCTGTAGTTAAAAATATTTATGTATACATGGATCTGCATTATCTTTATGGTATAGAAATCTCTCTTCTGCTACACTGTTCCCACGTGTGTGTTCCTCTGAAGACATTATCTTGGCAGTTGTCTCCTGAAGGATAGCTCTTTCCTCTCACTAATACAGGTTCTTTCCAAAATTGTAGCTTCTGTTGCTTGCATATATAGTTTGTAAAGCTGTGCCTGAGTAGAGTTTGAACACTATTCAGCTTCTGGCTTTGAGATGTAGGTTGCCTTAAGTAGTGCTGGCAGTAGAGAACTTTCAGTACTTGAGGTGGTATGTGCACCACCACTACTTTATTTCTGTTGTTATAAAAACACTTACAGGCTTCTACTTCGCAGTTACTAACGTAATGCTTCAGTTTCACAATGAATGGTCCCTTTCCTCGGTCAATTCTTGTTTTTAAGCTCAAAAACCACAACTGGTAAACTTGTGCAATCACACTGTGTCCAAGAAAGTCTTTCAAATTTAGAGCAGTGGCCTATGGAGGTTATTGTAAGCAGGCTGCAATTATTCCTCAAATGTAAGTTAATAAAATAAAAATTAGGAGCTCTGTAGCAATTTTACCACTCAGCAGTAATCCACTGAGCCCAAAAGATGGAAAAACACCACATATGAGAGTTTGTATGCAGAATACAAATACAGGATACAATTGTTTTTACAGTACTTATCACTTTGTTTGAGGTGTCGGTTACAGTCTGTAATAGTGAAAGCTCATAAAAATATTCTTCCATTTTGAGAGTCCTGGTTTTGTTAGCAGGTAATGGAAGGCAGCCTCTGCTCTGACTCAAGTGTTTAGTTGGGCAACAAACTGCAAAAGCAGCCTGCTAGGCTCTCTTTACAATACTCAGCATTAAAAGCTCAGTGACAAAATATGTAAGATTCGCATCTGTAATGTAGATGGATTTGTTTTAGAACTCTCCATTTAGCTGTCAGAACAAAGATATATATTACTGCTCTCCTCCCAGATATACTCAGTTTTCTCTCCCACTTTTCCTGAAGAATTAGCACATGCAACCAGCCTGGTGGTTGTGAAACACTGAATTCAAACTGAACCACAGAGCAGGGTGTAGCAAACCAGTGCCTGTCTTCAGGATGATGGTTCATGAAGTAGAGAAGGCAAGAGGATGTAAAGCTTCAGGCATGGCTGTGTCCAATATTGCTTTTGGGAAGATAGAGTAGACCAACCTGCTTTTGATCAAAAAAAAAAAATGTAATCAGTAGCTTCAGATGAGACAAATGAAAATTAATGGAGAAAAAGTCTTCCATCATGAGCTCTTTTGCTAGCTTTCTTACATGAAATGCAAGTCTGACAAACTGCTTGGAGAAGAGTTACATCAATTGCACAGAAAGATAATTTGTAATTCTTTTAAAGTTTTTGCTAAAACAATGGGACTTTTAACACCAGCAGCATATTAGTTCTAGCCACTCAGAATACACCACTTTAAGCCAGTATAAAGGGTTGTATTAACATTTTTTTAAAAATGAGGTTTCTTTTGGTAGAAGTCTTTAAAACATAAACAGAGAGGAAACTGCTTTTAGACTGCATCTCTTGCTTCAGTAATGTTACTTGAAGTGTGCTTCTAAAGCAGCCAGAAAGCTAAGGTTACTTCTGACTGACGTTCCTCAATGAATAACTGTTCCCGTGATCAGGCCAGTATTTGTGATCTTCTGTTACTGTGTGAGACTGAAACCAAACAATTTTGTCTTTAGCTTTAGGTTAAAGGCTTCATTCACAAGTATGTTTCCTGAGAACAGAAGATCCAGAGTTAGTTTCAGAAGTCTGTGAGGAACGTCTGGCTTTCTGTGGCATCAAACTAAAAGTGGAAAGAGGAAAGGGCAGAAGAACAGCTGAAACCCGAAGGAAACAAAAGCAGTAATAATGGAAATGAGAAAGCTACCAAGACAAGAATAGAAGGGAACAAAAATCCCTTAAGGGAAATGCATGAAGGGAGAGAAATACTAGAACTAAAGATGGATGAATAGAACAACAGAGGACAGAAATAGGAGGAAGAAAGGAGGAATTCTACTCTATGTCCCTCCCCAAAATATAAAGAAAATAGTTGGGTAATGTCAATAAAATCAGATAATTATTACTTTTTTTTTAATAATACCATTTGTATGCTGCTGACAGTCTTTGAGAAGACTCACTATAGTTTTCCGTCTTTCTCAAGTAAAGCTAAATTATTTCTGGAAGGTCTCTGAATTTAATTATATACAAATACGTAAAAGAAAAAGAAGAGATTAGCCTAAATAAGTATTTGTTCAACAAAAGGAAAAATAATGTCATTACTGTTTGACAGGAGAGAAGGCTATGGAGGTTCTTCTGTGGCATCTGTCAGGGAGGTTAGTTGTTATCCCTTCTTAACTCTGTCACAGGATGAAGTTCTTGTTTTAGGATAAGAGAGGGACATTAGACAGTGACCTAGATACTTACGTAAGAGAAAACCCACTTTTCACTGTTGACTAGTCCACCTGGGTCTGTTCACATGCTGTGCTGGAGAAAATGAGCATTCCTGCTGTCTTGATACTGTTGACAGCATTACGTTTCAGATTCTAACTTGTTGCCAGATTAAAATAGATTAGGAACTACATCTAAGCTTCTGGAAATTAGGTGTCTTAAAATGTTAATATGTATTCTCCAGCTAATGGAGAATTTTTTTTTAATGGCGGTTTGAATTTTAATTAGACAAGGAGCTTTTCCTACTAAGGGATTTTATAAGTAGCAGCTTTCACTGCATGGCCAATCTCCCAGGACCTCTTTTTGTTAAATATGGTATAGAAAATTGTTTCTATTTACAGATTTTATTATAATGGCAACCAAATGAAATTTGTTCTGGTAGAGTAAAATGGTAGTTAAAAGCCGAGTATTTCTGAATGTTGAGCTCCTTTTAGTGCAAAAACATAGCTGATGTGTATTAGAATTTATGTGTGCTCCAGATATGCCTGGTAGAATTTGTAAACCCTCTGGAACAAGTGGCTGTGGTTCAAGGAGCCTCAAAGCTGTGCACAGAGCCTGGTGACGTTTGTTCAGCCTGAGAACTGCACGGCTCTGGCTTAGGGAGCTTTGAAGTTGTGCAGAAACCCTGGTGATCTCATACAGTTCTTAAGCTATACTTCAAGTAGATTACAAAGTTGGCAGATGCCCAGAAGAATTTGTCAAATCTATAAACCAGATAACTGCTGTTCATTTTATCTCCAGGTAGAGGACAGAATTTAGTATGTGATGCTTTCGGACTTGAAAATAAATGCAACATGTCTTAACTGTACAAGTGTAAGTGGGCACAGACAAGGCGTGTGTCTTAGAAATATCCCTGACATGATGCACTTTCAGATACATCTTCAGGAAATTAGGATAAGAAGTGTCAGTGAATAAATCTGTGTATGTCTGAAGTAGTTGAAGTTAACAATATGCATAAATTGACAGCGTGGATGCATGTATAAAGTAGTATTAAACTTTGCAGTTTAAAATAAATGAAATGGTTTCATGATTTCTAGGTCAGACAGAAACTTATTATAAAAATCATGTTTACAGATTAAAAAATCAGGGAAAATAAAATTAAAAATCACACTTTTTTAAAGGAAAATTTTTTAGTGAGCCATTTCAGTAGTAGGTCCCATTTCCTTCATACGTAACAGCTCTTACAAGCTTATTTCCTACTAGTTGTGTATTATTCGAACACCTGAGGCATTTGTCAGTTCTGAGGTTTTATCAAAACACTACCCATTGTGTTAGTGATAACTCAGGGAGGTTCATGAAAGTTAATCAGTGTTTGAATTCACTGGTTGGTTCTGTCCATTGATACTTACCAGCCTTACAGACACAAGGATTTTGAAGACATATGCAAAACTTGTGTATAATTTAAATTTTTTATTGGCCCTTCCTATCATTCGTCTCTGGTTTGACAAGTCTTTTCAGGATCTGATTAAGTTCAGTTAATCAGGTACGTTAAACTCAGCTGGTGACTAGTAGCCTTTCTTTCAGGCTTACTGCCCATGCCTTGCAAGTGTATTTGGGAGTAAGACCGGACAGAGATGCAGACTGAAAAGACTGGGATTGATGGAGGAGAGCAGCTAAGCAGTATAGGATGGATGATGTGATGAGGATTGAGCAAAACCTTTTAGAAATTTGTCAGGGCTGCCAATGAGCCTGTGGGGAACTGGGCTGTGCTTGGGAGACCTGGGGAGGTGACAGTTCAGCATCTCATGGTAGTCTTGAGTTCTCATTTCCACTGTCAGCTGCCTGTGCATTTATGGCCTTCATGATGTTCTAGCATGGAACATCAGGGCACAAAACCTGCAGTTGAAAACCCTGTCCTTATTGCCTTCTTTACCCTTCAGTAATTGCCTTTACATCTAGAATAAGTCAGTCCAGAAAGAACACCATGTACGGTGGAGTACTCATCTTTCTCTCATCCTCTCTTCTGTACATTAGAGGTCTACACTTGGAAGAGAGCTCTTCTACTCAGCACGTTGCAAACTCTGTTCTACCCCTTTTGCCCTTAATTATACGCAGGCTGGGAACTAAAATTGTACCATATGAATTAATTCTGTGAATGGAAACTGAAAATGCTGCTAGCCTAGATCTTTTACATAAATATCAAAATCAGATGACATGAACATCTACAAGCCTTTATAATCGCTAGGGTGAGTGAAGTGTTTGGCTGGGGAGCTCTGCCTGTTGCTGAGGGTGCCTTGCTCTCTGGCAGCTGGGAACTCCTCTTGGGAGCATATTCAGAAATGCTTCCTTTCTTTGATGCTGAGTATGACAGTCCAGTGACTTTAATTAGACTCTTTCAACTTTTCCAGCCTTAAATGCAACCTTATAAGTACATGCCACTAATTACAGGACCAGTAGCTTACCTTCTCTTTTCTTTAGCCTTGCTAAGTTCCTTCCCATATCCCTTTTCTGTGGAGAAATCCCATCGTGTGCACTGTCAACAGCACCCAGTACCCTGCAGGAAAAGCTTGAATTCAGTACTGCCAAATAGCTGCTTTTGCTACATGAAGGCTTTGGAACGATTCCTTAAATCAAAATGCTGTTTTATCTTGACAGCAGGAGCAAAGCATGGGAAGAGAAAAGGGTTTTTAAACCAAAGCAGGATTGTACACATCTTTCTTATCTAAATCTTCCCTGTCCACAGAATGTTTAACTTACCCCTCCTGGGCCTTTGGTAGAACTGACTGAAGTCAGTTCTGAGTCTGCTGTACTTGGTGATAACATCTTCTGTGTCTGACCATTTCTTTCAGCAGTCCTTCAGTGTGCGCAGTGGACTTCACTGGATTGCTGGTCATGGTAGAGCCCTGTTGTTTAAATATCTAAGACACCCTGCCTTGAACTTCAGTGAGCAAGTCAAGAGGAAATGCAGTGAGTGAACGTGACCATCAAGAGGAGTGGCAGTAGCAGTGTAACAGTTATGAGGCATTTTCATACCTAGTGTTCTTTTTTTTCCTTCTCCCTTAAGTGACTGGGAGCCACAATTTTTCCTCCTTCCTCTTCCTTGCTTATGTGTTGAACTGGTTTTAGGATTAGGGTGTTGTTTGTGGGAAGAAAAAAAGGACAACTAGAACAGAAAACCAGTCTGTGAACACATTTGTTCTAAAAATGTCTGGTACAATCAAATTAATTTAGAAATCCATTAATACACTTTATACAAATACAAATTTGCTCTCATCCTGCAAAGCCTGTCAGGCTCTCTTACCCATTTCTCTGCGAAGCTCAGGGAGAATATATAGACATCCTGGCTCCTGCCGTATGGAATTACAGGAAAAGGAGGGAAGCATTGGTGATTGAGAGAGAGGAGGAACATGTATGTAAGGACTTGCTGGCAGGAACCAAGCAGGCTTGGGGGGCAGGAGGGTTAGCTCTTTTTCTTTTTTTTTAAGCTTTTGCAGTGAAAATCCCATCACCCATTTACAGCAAGATAGTGCTTCAGTTGAATCAAAGATAGTAATCAACACATTTATGTGCAGTGGTGCCCAAAATACAGCGTACACTTTCCAAGCAAAGCCCACATATCTCTATCTGACGTTACATGTATTTATTCAATTCTTTTCTATTTTGCCTAATACTCTTTTTTTACTCTTTGTACACTCTTTCCACAGCTTTCCTATTCCTTCAGACTGCTTTATTTAATTGCCCAGTTTTCTACATCATCTTCTTCCAGTTACCTGTTCTTTTACATCTTTCCTCCTATCTCACATTCTCTCCTCATCGGGTTCTGTCTTTATTAGTCAAATACATGACAGCTTCTTTTACCATATACCTTTTTCACCATCTTTGTTAAGGAAAGAATTGAAAAACTGTTGCTCAGCTTTGTAATTTCAAGAGCTGAAGTGTTTTGGGTTTTGGGGTTTTTTTAGTGTTCTTCTCTTTAGTTAAATATCAAGTTATTTACAGCCAGCTTAAAATCATGCTTCGCTTTTGCTTAACGTACAATAAGTGAGAATATATGAAAGAATGGATCTTGTATGAAAGAAACTGTACAGAATTGAGACCTATTTGTGTAAATGCTATTTATACAGCATTCTTGTACTTCCACAAAGCCCACACTGAATACCAGTGAAGTCATTGGGCTCCTGCTTTTTTGACTTGGCTGTAGTACAGCTTAAACTGTCCTGTTTTGGTGAAAGCATGTAAAATGGCATGTGTCACTCCATCCTTTCACGGCATAGTAATATTGGCTCCCCAGTTTAACAGCTGGGGAGGAATGCAGACATTGGACCGATTTTGACCATCAGAAGCACTTCTAACGTGTCTTTTATTCCTAGATACGGTGCTGTACTAATACATAGCCTCTGAAGGAACTTGCTGAATAAAGAAAGAACTGTATTTGATGATAAAGAAAACGATTTGGTAAACTTGATTTTTCTTTCAAATTGATGGAATTATGTAGTTTATATAATTTGTTATATCAAAGAAGAAACCAATTTAACGTGGAGATCATAATGTTAGAACATCCTCCTGTAAAAGGAACAGTAAGCACAGTGCCATAAGCTATTAATTTACATACAGTGACCTTTGTTCTATCTTGTAGCAGCCTAGGGAAAAAGGAAATACTGCATTTTCAGAATAAAACTCACTTTGTAGACATTAGGTGATGGCTTTTGATGCTTTCTGATCGTCCCAGAAAATGTTAGGAGTTTCTCTTTGCAAGACTTTTACACATTATGCTTCTAATCACACGTATATTAGTGTGGACAGTTCTCTGAAGGCAGGAATGGTGGAAACCAACAAAAAGCAATTCAATAGATTTCTTCGGAATGCGGCTTCATCCTAGGCATGATCTGAAGTGCTTGCTTATCTTTATGAAGGCCATAACTTCTCTTTTTACGAGGTACCATGGGTCTTTGTTTCTGCTGTGGAGAATAAGGTAGAATTTAAGTTTTCTCATGCAGTCTCTGTAAGAAAGTAGTTACGTTCTCTTATGAACATAAAATATGAGTTCAGTGTATGCACCCAGCTCAAAACAGATGGCTGGAGAGAAATGCCCTAGATAATGCAGCACTTCAGTTTAGCAAGGGGTAGCCTGTTTTACGTTTTCTTTTTTTCTTTAAATTGGTGTCAGATAGGCTTTCTGATAAAAAGCAACAGCTGTGGACTACTGGATTGTTTTTAGCCTACTTTTAGCTCTGCCACTTCTGAGCAGTTTTCTGTACTTCAGTGATCACAACAGTGAGGTATCTCTTGGCAGTGAGCATACTTAGCAGCTATTTAAACTGCTTTATTTCTGAAATCAGAAGTTGTCATCAACAAAACAGCATCTTTGGCTGTACATAAAGAACTTGCTGGATTTTTGAAAGCTGGTCAGAAGGCACATTTTAAAAATTACTTCGTTTTGGCAGGTTTTTTGAAACACAAGACTTTTCTGTTTGACCCTTTTTATTTCTTAAAAAATATATAGATGAGCCCATTATTTTTTTTTCCATCATCAGGAGTTTATTTCTTACAATCAGAAATACGCTGAGGAGCCTGCTTCCAGATTAAGATTGAACTCTCTTTGGGCAGAGATGTAAATCTGAGGTCAAGGAGTAGATACCAAACTTGAAAACTCAGAAATTCTTGCAAGCCCCTGATTTTTTAAAATTTCTTTTAGCTCCCTGACTTCTTCCAATGCAGCTTTATAACAAAAAGGTCTCTTCTGAGTTTGGTCACAATTTGGAATGAAAATATTAATGTTTTAACAATATTTGTTTTAACACTCACTTGTCAGCATCTCAGAGAACAGCCAGAATGGGGCTTTTATGTCCACTGTGGTGGTGTTTATGTAACAGATTCTGTACCACTCGAGCTTTGATCATGCAGCACGTGTTGGTGTTGGACTTCGATGTCATATTCTAACTTTCCAAGGCTCCGTTCAAGTTTAGAAGCCCAGTTCTGCTTGTTTAGGTGAGCATACTATTCTGCTCTGTATTTGAGGAACTGATTTGTTCCCAGAACTCAGCATATCCTCTGAATCTTTTCATTCTAGATGTTTCTGCTGCTTCATCTCATGTAATCTAAGGGTTTTGTAAAACCATCAGACAAAAAAGTCTGGTTGCTTTGACATGAAAGATCTGCATGCTAAACAGAGCTTATAAAGAGGCATTGAGGCGTTAATTTAATGAAAGTAAAACTTATATTTAGTGCTGAGACACAACTTCTTTAAATTGAATACAGCAAACTCTATCAAATGACAGGTTTACATGTGTGTTGTAGACTTAAATGACGCTGTATTGCAATGCCTTAAATGACCTGGTTGCAGAGCATTTAGAAAAGGTAATCTGTTGAAACCAGCTTTGCTGCTGAAACGTTAGTGTAGTCAGATTATAGCCTCAGTTCCCCATTGCCCTGTATTATGCATAAAGAGACTGCAGATTTGATTTAAGATGTTATTTGGGCCAAATTGTAGCTTTTATATTCTGCCTGAGCATACATGACCACAGGATAATGGGTAATAAAGTGATGCGTAATAAAATGGCTCATGGTGCCTTCATATTTGAGATGACTTGATGAAGTTTCATGTTTAAATACTCCTCATGGTTTAGTAGAATTAATAGCTTTATGATCTACAGACAGAGGGTATTTTTTTTGCAGTGACTCACATGTGGAAGCCAGAAAAAGTTTCAGGTGTTCAGTACACTGGAGAATTTGTGGCACAGGGGAGTTAGTTGTATTCTCCAATGACAAGTCAGTTCAGTGTATCATGTTGTCAGATAAAGATGAGAAAATCTGACTTCTCGTGTATTAGAGAGAAAATGTAGACATGCCAGCAATGGGTGACAAACAGTTGCTGAAAAGATAAGAGCACTCAGCTCTGTTGTTAAAAAAAATGCCCTCTGAAGAGGTATCTATAAACATTCATTCATCTAAATAACTTTCTAATTGCCAGAGTGAAGATATTGTTTAATTCCATAAAAAGTGAAGCAGTTAAATAAAACCAAGCTTAAATTTAGCCCCCTCCCGTCTGTTTCTTTAAAAAAGGGAGAACAACAAGACCAAGACAGTGGATTGTAAAAAGTTGTCTTCCTTTCTGCTCCCTTTCTTGTGCAGGCTTTAAAGTTAGCACATTGCAAAAGGTTGTGATTGACACAGATGAGGAAATAGAAATTAAGTGAAAACTACATTTTTATCTCAAACCCTGAAATGTGAAAGTAGACAAGTGACATGACAAATGAAAGGCAGGCTGTGCAAAAGAAATATTGGTTTGATACACATGAAAACATTTGCTCCTAAAATGTGGTTTTCTAGTGTGACATTGCATCATTAAAAGAGATATCAAGGTGCAAAATGTGTCATAATGACAGCTAGAGTTTAACTCAGAATTTTCAAAGGCCTGTGTTCAGTCCAAAACTCCTTCTTCACTTCAAAATATAAAGTTTCTAGGTATTATTTCATTATATATGCATGACCTCCTAACAATGAATAAGCTGTGAAGTTTCTAACTGCTTGCTTTAATAGGAATGTGGAGAGTTAATATACTTTGGCAGCTCTACTAGTAAACAGTTCACAACAGCCTCTGTGGTACTTACGTTCCATTTGGGTCATGTATACTGTCATCTCACAAATTCTGAGGGTTTTTTTTCTAAACCTGAATTCACATTTTTAATGCATTATTTTTCTCTTCAAATATATAAATAATAATATTTCCTCCATATTAAAATATTGTAACAGAAATCAAGCCTCATTCAAGCCTTTTTTTTTTTTGCCTTTAGAACTGAAGACCACAGTGAAAGGGAATCCATCTTCCCTGTTCTTTAAAGTTGTGCTCAGATCCTTCTGGAGTAATAAGAAGGACTTACCAAGTCAAGATAACTTTATATCATAGTTACCAAGTTGCTTTTTCCCAGTGGTAAGACTTAGCTTGCATGGTACTTCACAGTCACAGTCCATCTTTGTATATATGGGAGTTCAGGCAGTACCAAAACTGCATACACTGTTGAGTAAATGCCATAGAGGAATCTCATAATAAAAATTAACAGTCTGTTAGCAAGTGAAGTGAAATAATTTTAGATGTAAAAGGAGTAATTTTTACTTGTGTTTGAGACCTTTTCTTCATAAGCTCCGAACTGCTACCTATTTTGTAGGGCAAAGGGTAGTTAACCTGCTTGGAAAGAAAAGGAAAATATTTGGTAAATGAAAGTTAGATAGCAGGAGTAGTCAGATGAGGAATTTTCCAATCTATGCTCTGCCAGTTTTTAGAAGGACCAAGCAGTTACATTTGTGACAAAGCAAGACTTAGACATACCTGCATGTCCTGCTTGGAGACACTGTGGTAGAAACAGTGAAAGTTTTTTGAGCTGAAATTTGAAACAGGTTCATGGAATCATAGAAGAAACACAGAACCATAATTTGGAAGGATTTTGAGGCAGTTGAACCAGGTCAGCTATGACTTTGTCTAGGTACTACTTGAAGCCTCTGTAGTTTCTGTAACATCTCTTCAGGCAATTGCAGGCTTCCCCCTTAGCCTCTTCTTTGCCAGAGTAAAGAGGCTGCCAACCTCTTACACATCACAAGTTCTGGGAGCATGAGCATCTTGATAGCTCTGCCCAGTTTTTCAGTGTCCTTGATCTGGTACACACACAGAACCAGACATGGAATTGTGGGAGACACAAATCCTTGCAGGCATCAAGCAGAGCCTTGATCTGCTGGTCACGTTCCTAATGTAACCGAAGTATGGTTTGTTTTATTTACTTTGGGAACATGCTGTTGCCTCATGTTTTACTTGGCATCCCCTGTAACCCCTGGATCTTTACAACAGTTTGTTCCCAGCCTGCACTGGTGCTTGGGGTTATTCTGCTGTAGCTGCAGAACTTGACACTTACCCCTGTTGAACTTCAGGGGACTTTAGCTGATGCAGTCCCCAGGTTTCTGGACAGTGCCTCTGGACTCCTCTTTGGTATGCCAGCTGTTCCTCCTGATTCAGTGTTGTCTGCAAAGATTACAAATGCTTATCTGCCTTCAGGCTATACTGGTTTCAAGCACAACCTGCATGCTCAAAATCTGCTGTTCAGCCAGTCTGAATAGGGCTGGTAGATTTATGTTTGACTTCTTGATAATGTGTAAAGCAATTATGAACCCTTCATTACTGTGACCCCAGGAAAACTAAAGTTTATTTATTTATTATATATAAAACACAAAAAAACTATTTATAAAGGAAAGTTGAAGTCTGTATACTTGAAAAATTGCCTAGGAGTGTTGCTTAGTTACTGCAAGTGCCCTATAGTGACCACAGTTCCAAGTAAACACAAGTTACTACAAGTTAATGCAAGTGGATAGAGGCTTGCAAACCTTTGTTTGTACACACCCAACAGACTTAATTCAGCAGAATCACACTGGGGATCAAAGATGGATTATCAGGTGTAGCCTAAATAGGATTTCAGCTCTTGCTGTGCTACATTACTTACTTAGCTGATGAGAAATGCATTGAGATTGACTTGCAGCAGCGATTAGTGGTAAACCAATGGGTCCAGATCTCTCAGTCATTTTCATTTGAGCCTTGCTGAGCTACTGCCCTGTCCACATGTTGTTGATTTAATATTTTTGGATTTTAGTACAGCTTTCATTGCTGTTTCTATGATTCTGTGACATGACCATATTCCTTTCCAGCTAAGCAGGGGAGAGTGCATACCTTGAGTCTTCTCTGACATGAAATACGATGAGCCAGAACATGTACTTACAAGCTCTTCTGAGTCCCACAGTTTAAGTCATATCCACAGTTTGTCTCTCATGGGCCATATCTCTATTAACTAGAGAGGTAAAAGCCTCTACCTGAATTAGGTTCATTTATCCCAACACATTGTGGTTTTACTTGTGTATTATTGCTAATTTATTTTTTTAGCTTAGGTAATAAATTTTTATCAACCTGGAGCAAAAGAAAGCTTTACCAAGATAGATGAATCTATCCTTGCAAAGTTACTTGATAGCATCTTCCAGTTTTTATCCTTCTAGAGCACCTATGGTGTAGACCTGTAGGGCAATCACAAGTTCTGCTCAACTAGATCAAAGAATAATTCCCTTTGACAGAGGCATTTAATATTTCTCTAGTGGGACATAAATGCACTGTTTTTCAAGAGATTGTCACAGTGGATGCTATTCACGGGGAAGACAAACTTCAGTAGAAAAGGGTGGTGGTGACCAGATGTGTTTACTGGGGTATTTTAGATTTTTCAGCACTAGTAGTTTTTAGTTGTCTTTCTCTGGGCTTTCCTGTAGCCTTTTCTATAGAGGAGTCTGGCTCTGGTTACACATGAAAGTGCTGATGTAGAGTGGGGAGTGCTTAGTCTGAGAAGCTCTGATACCTAGGTGAGATATAGAAGGAGCTAAGCATATCCTTTCTGCTGGATTTGTAGCAGATCTGAAATTCTCAACAGTAACCAAACTACTATTCATTGTGCCTAGCTGCTTGGCTCAAAGGGACATGAGGAAGGAGAAAGACTTTTTTTATCTTTTTTTCTAAATTATCTATTTA